>APFE030203941.1:123741-149800 GCA_000404065.3 Pinus taeda
TCTACCTCAATATTATCTTCTGACTGGAAGAGTACTCGAGAAAGAACTGGTGTGTTACTCTCTAATGTTGTGGTAGTACTAGGTCCACCTTGTACACTGATGCCCCCAAGCGGAGGCTCAATCTTCATTGCACTAGCTGCCACTGGCTAGAAACCACTAACAGAATCACTCCTACACTTTCTAGGAGAAGGCTCTGGACTCGCAGGTGAAAGCCCACGAAGTCTACGGGACCATCTAAGTGATCGGTCAACCACTTTGAATTATTTAATAAGATCTACATAAAGACTCGAGAAAATTTGAAAGCTATGCTAACTAGGAGCATAGAACATGCACTAAAAATTTCCCTAAAGAATTCAGCAGTCAAACAAATTCCAAGTATTTCCTCTCCTGGTGATTAGGACCAGACACTAAAATACAAGAAAGTGAATATAAAGGGCCTTCTGAAAATAGACTAGGGTAATTACGCCCCAGGTCTACTAGCAAAGGTATCAAAAGTAGTTACGCTGAACTCCAAACAACAACCTTTTCCGATGCAAGTCCCCAAGCTTCACAAGGGTACCCTCTAGAAGTACCATTGAACATGATGCAATGTCAACCTCAAGTGCCATGGGATTCCGCTTCATAGCCACGTGTGTAGATCCTTAGGATTGGCAACTAAAGACACCAAGTCATATCAGAAGCCAGGCGGAACAGTCGTGAAGTAAGATTTGACAAGTAAGAAACGAGGTATCTCTTGTCCTTATATTCACAAACCCTCATGCTTAATTCCCAGTCACAGAGCTTTCCTAGTATCCCTAACGTTATTGGATTACACTCTTTATCCAGACTTCTATGTTTCACAATTTAGAGTGGCCTTGGATATTTTACTGTCCTCTTGCCTAATCCAAGACCCTAAATAAAACTAAAACTTGTTGGTGAGTACTGATTAACAATATAAAAAGTTCTAGTTTATTTTATTATGCGCCTGATTTTAAGTGACTGTTCTTTTTAATTAAAAGGGACAATATGGAAGCGAAATTGATGGTGTTCATTATCATGCAAAACAAATTAATAAAAACTAACTTATATGCAATGCACTTGTTTGTTCTTCGATGAAAAGCAACTTCTACTTGGGTTCTAAGAAACTTCTACAAAGAAAAAACTATTTCCCTTTATTTCCATATAGCAGACTTCACACTCACAAAAACTAAAAGAGTATTGATGCTCTAATGATGCAAAACTACCCTAATGCAAGGTGTACATGATAATGCAAAAACTCCAGATTACTCTAACAAGAAATGAAAGCAATTTGTTTATAAGCCAACATAAATGTTTGAAAGGAATATGAATTTCGAACAAAAAGTATTTCCCAAACAAGAAGGACTAATAAAAAATATCCCAAATCACACTCAAAAACCAAAAGAAACCATATTCAAATTCGGCAAAAAAAGGAAAAGCAATGTTGAAGAACTTTTATTTTTCAAAAAACAATAAGAAAAACTTTTCAAAAGCACTCAAAATGCCACCAAAGAGTCAATGACCGAAAGCAAATCACAAGGAAACTTTTCAAGTTATCAATTCGACACGAATGAAGACTTGAACAAAATAGGTGTTTCAACTTGCACTAAATGATCCAAAAGCAACAAAAGGAGCTTTGAGAAAACTGATCAAGAAATCAAGAAAGGCACACTTTCAAATTCCTCAATGAAAAACTTTCGAAAAGCAAGAAAAAGTGAATGGCCACAAAATTGATGGGAAGCAAAGCAAGCAAACCATAAAAATGAAGTTTGACACAAGGATTGCAAACAATCTTCTGTTATGGAAGACCAGAACAATCAAGAACCTCTATAAGAAGCCTTGTGTGTTCAAACACAAACCATAAAACTCACTATAAAGCAAACCGAGGCCAAAAACTTTTCAAAGCAGGAGAGAATTCACAACAGTAAGATCACTGTAAAATTAAATTCTGAAAATAGATATGGATCACTCAGAAACCACACAGACTAGAAAACAAATCTTTCCAAGATGAAAGATTTGAAAAAATCATGGAAAAAATTGTATACGTGACTATGTCCCTATACAGCTACATGTAAACGCACTTGCGGAAAAAGAAACTCGCGTATATGTGGTTTCAGTTCACAGAAACAAGTATGTGTACTTTTCTATAAACAGAGAAAGGTGCGTATACGAAGTTTTACAAGAAAAATAAAAATTGAGGCCTGATGAAAAAGATCAGCCTTGAAGTTTGAGTTCCTACAGCAGCAGACAATACAGTGACAGTAAGAAAACTAAGAACCAAGCCCTCATTAGCACTAAATAACCCAAACTAGGAATAACAAGGTTGTTATCCCCAATGGAGTCACCAATTCTATTGAGGGCATAAGTCCCCTAGTGCTTTGGGTCAGAACCCTAGTAGAGCAGGAGTATTCTATAACAAGAAACAAGCATTCAACTCAGGTAACATGCTTAAAAAAACTAACTATGCGAGGATGAACATACCTAGATGTCCTTCGTTTCGGTAGTTCTAGCCAGGGTTCAAACCCTCTACAACTCCTGATGATCTTCAAACCTGCAAATCAGCCAATTCGAATACACATAGCAGCCTATAGATAAAGCATTATAGTGAAATCAACTTTATATCATATAAATAGATGGTTAGTTATACATTGAAATAGTCATTTAGATATAAACCATAACAATAACATCAGATGCATAAACAAAGTTGATATCAAGAATAAGAAAATGTTTCTTTTATTATAGAAAACTATAATAAAAACATGGAAAGAGTTCACCTAAGTCTTCCTCTTCTAGCTCCAAGCGAAACTGTCCTCTAGGTCTGTCCAATCCCATTCTTCAACAGCCTCCTCCCATAACCAATGCTATGATATCCCGAAGCATATGAGAGAACATCAAAACTCAAGGAAACAAGGGTTTCCTGAACTTAGGGAAGTGCTTGAAGCACAGGGATTCTTCAAACTTGATCAGGGGATAATCTCAGTATAGTAATTCTATCTCTTCTCTCCTCCTTAAGGCCTTCCCATTGAAGTCTTTTTATACTTCTCCGAAATTAGTTTTTTAGTTGGGAAATAGTTGGGAACAATTGGGCCATGAGCACTAATAGGTAATCAATAGGTAAAAGCCGTGATATTTGCCCATAGTTAAGGAAATTTAATTTTTTTAAGTGTTTTAACACATATAAGCAGGTTGGGTATAGACTAATCCATGTGTACATGCTTCTAACACAGGGAAAATTAGCGTACAAGGAGCAAAACACTATTTTTAAAATATTTGGACCAAGTCTAGAAGGAGTGGTTGCCCTAGGCCATAAACCAAGCATCACAAATACAAAGGGTGATATTTGGAGCTATAACAGACATGAATAAGGCTAGAGCTAATGCCACGTTCCATGAGCTTAGAAAGCTAAAACATCAACATAAGCTACTGCTCGAAGGATTAAAAGTAGTCCCTACTTCTACTCTTCCTACTATTGTAATCTCACAGGATGCTCAAGAAATGGGTAGGACTCCCAGTAACTCATCAGAAAAATGACTTCAACAAAAGATGCTTTAGTAGGTGATAGATCTAAATCTCATAGACCTCCAATTCATTTGACTTTTTATGTCTTCAATAAGGTTTTTCACAATTGCTTGGTAGATTCTGGAGCCTCATCCAAAATTCTACCAAATTTTTTTTTGTGCAAAATTGAATGTCGAACCATAGAAATCTGTTGTTTGAATTGTACTGTTAGATCGATCTCAAGTCAAATTCTTAGGAGAAATCCAATATGTACCCAATTGCATCCCTCTCTGCCCCACATAATTTCGCAGATGCGATGATGTGTAGATTATTTGGTGAAGTTGATAGAACCAAAATTTCTATAGAGTGGATTCCATTAATTGATGCAACAGTTAACACAACAATTATGAATTGGAGTCAGATTTTATTAGATAATTTAGCCATAACTATTAGGGAATATATAAAAAAGAGTAGTGTTTCTTCGAGAATTTTTTCTCCTTTTTACATGAGGGCTTATATTATGGACGCCATTTGGTTCTATTCTCAATTTGCAAACATGGGTTGGAAGTGGATTGTATAGGACCCTCTCCCCATTCATGTATACCATAATATCTTATGAGAATCCCAATTCAATGCCCATTTTTAAAAATCTTACAAGGTGTTATTCTACCTATTTATAAAACCATTTTTGATAGAACGATCCCTAGGCTTTCGAAAGAAGCCAAGATAGACATATTTCCAGTTGCAAGATGGTTCATTGAAGAAACGTTCAGTTACATCAGAGATTTTGGGAGTATTGTTGCTCCACATATCCTCCCATATTATGTCCCAGACAAGCTATTGGCTAGAGAGATAGCTTAGTAGACAACAGGGGAGGGTGGTTTAACCAAAGTCCCGAGGGAACAGAAGAAATCCATTTGGCCAGCCTTCCCATTACAATGTGGCACTTTTACACTACACGACTATGGGCATGGATTAAAAGAAGCAGAGATTATTGTGTCTCTAAAATTGGCCACAGTTCCAGGGCGACAGTATGACCCAAATTAAATTGCTAAAGAATTCACCACTATGGTTAAACTCAAACAATTTACTCACGAAGGGGATCCCTTTTGATGACCTCTTTCAAGCAGCAGAAAAATTTGCACAAGTCCTACATTTGGCATAATTATAGGTAAGTCCAGGTCCTATTAATGCTTTTCATGTATATAGGAATAAAATATTGTTAAAGTTCCCATTGGACCTATTACAAATTAAACCAATAAGAGAACCGACTCCTAGCGTAATCCTGGAAGGAAGTTCAAAGGAGTATTCCGATGAGGAAATGCAATAGAAGTCGACTCACAAGTAAAAACATTTAGTACAATAATCTCATAATGAAGAAGGAAATCCTAATAAGGATTCTGAGAAATATACAAAGGGAAATATTAAGGAAATGACCGAATAGGCATCGGCCAAGAAGGAGACAAAGGTCGATTCCACTTCAACTCAAATAGGGAAGATTCCAATCATTGAGATAGATAAGGAATGGGAAGAAATTCAATAATAAGCTCCAAACAGGCACAAATATTGAGGAAACATCTGAATTGTGAAACCCCAAAAAGACTCAGCACAAGGAAAATCCAGAGGCAACACAGCAAGGGGCTACAAACACTCAAGCTATTGAGGTTATTCCTATTTTTCCTAATTCTGAAATTGTCTTCAAAATTGAAGAGATACCTCCATTAGATATATTCTACAGTCCTACTCATACGTCTATAGTTAAAAGACAAAGAAAGAAGAGGAAAATAGTCACGACGACTGTTACAACTCTAGAAAATGAATCCATGGATGTTGTGTGGAAATATACTCTTGTTTACCCATTGAAAAATCTTACGAAACTGTCGCAATGTGCAAGAGCTTATGCAACAAGGACCATTGATAAAGAAACGGAAGTCCTACTAAAAGTAAAAGAAGATAAAATTCTTCTGCTTGAACAACAACTGTAAGATGGAAAAACTAATTGGCAAGCAGAACAATAGGTAGCTCAGCTTTAGACTGAATTCGAGCAAATGAGATTACAACACCAAGCCAACTTATCAGAAAGAACTCGTGGATTTTCAAAATGCAAGCCATGATGGATAAATTTAAAGATAAAACTCAAATGGACGGTTTAATCAAAGAAGAAATCTCGCTAAATTCCCTATTAATACATGAAGAAGAAATGTTCTACGAGAAAATATCGTAGATTAACCCTTACTATGAGACAAGTGATAAATTTACAAACCAAGTGATTAATAAGAGGTTTGAATATGAAGAAATTTATAAAAAGATTTCTGAATTTATTACACGGCAAGAGTTGGATGAGGGAAGAAAGGTTGACCTACCAAAAATAGAAGAATCCCAAATAGACATTCTATTTACAGATTGGGATACACAGTTAAAACAGGTAGAAAGGGTGACAACGACAGGAGCAAGTGCATCAAGTAGTATAATTGAAGTTGTTAACAAAAACCTCCATAGTGCCAACCTTGTGAATGAGTGCATATGAGGGTCTCTACCAACTATCAAACAACTAGAACAATAGTGGAAATAAACAACACAGACCAAGGAAGAAGCAACTAAACAACTAACCAAACCTGATTTGGGAAACATGATGGCAGTAGCTAGTAAAACCACATAGCCAGTGGATGAATCTATGATGTTTAACTACCTCTGCACAAAATATGGTTCCAACTTTGTTAGATGCCATATTTGATGGACAGTTAAAATCCATAATCATCCAGTCACCTTTGCTAAAACCAATGACTGACACATGCAATCTCAAAGATCAAGTTAGTCGACTAACATTGTTCAACTTGAAAGGAGCTTGTCATTAGTTTAATTCTATTTTTACTTTTATTTTTTCTTACTTTGGGGAAGGTTTTTGAAATATCCTCAACTTTTTTTGTAATAATCTATTTTGGAGGCATGTATTTTAGTATTTAAACCTCTCTCATGCATTTATAGAGGGGTCCATAATTTTATTATGGAGACTATACTTTTGTATTTTTGGGAAGGATTTGATGAAATTATTGGAACAAGATCTATTTTTCTTTGAATATCGAGCATGCTCTATTGAAACTACACTTTTTTACTCTTAGAGTGTATTTGATTGAATGAAATTGAATTGAACCCATGAGCAAGACCTTTCATATGTGGTATTTTTACTGTATGATTGTGCTTTATTTATGCATTAGCAATACTCTTTCTCTTGGTTGTCTTATGTATGCAAATATGAGTTATAGTTATGCATTATTTCACTTTTGTATGATGTTTTAGTTCTAATTTCGTTTTGAATACATGAACAATTACTATATGGGATACAAATTTCTCAACTGTCATGTCTAACTATTTATCCAAAACAATTATCATTAAACGATTTCATTTCTTTTAGTTGTTGAATGATCTTTATTACCAAATGCTTTAAGACATCTTTGTAGATCACGTACCTTATTTATTCCCAGGTATATTTATAGTCAGATAATGTTAGATTAAGATATATGCATTTGTTTATTATCTAGATTAGATTATACAGAGTTGAATCATTCCCCATTACATCTTATGTCACCCCAACAACATTATCAAATAAATCCTCTATGGGGAATTGGTTCCATTATCCCCAGTTGGAACCACTATACTAAGAATAAGGGAGCTTCTTTTAAGGAATGGACCTGGTGGTTATCCCCCATGTTGTCGTAATGAATTTCAAGGATTCAAAATTTTGGCGTAAGAAGGAGGGCTTCACTATGAATGGCAAGAAAATCCAAATCAAAAAGTCATTCTAAGAGTAAAATATTGGGAAGAAATATTTACAATCCACTAGTGTTTTTCCAAGGAAATCCGATCAACCTTCTTCTGCAGAAACTCTCGTAGTTTATTCTTTAATTCAAAAATTACAAGGGAATTCTCTATATCAAGAAGAATATGAATTATCTCAAGATAGTGTTTCTTCAGATTTTCCTTCCACTCGAAGGTTAACTAGATCAGAGAGTGAAAATTTTGGAATCCCTCCATTTGAATTTCCTTTACCTCACCCTCGAAGGAAAACTAAGAAATCAGACTCGGAAACTCGTAGTGAGATTCTTTCATCATCACCAGAAACACCCTCATTAATTTCATCATCCTCATCACAAACTTAATCATCCACCTCATCATCACAGATCATGATTTACAGTGGTACAAGAGCACAATCCTCCTCTACCTAATCACCTTCAACCATGGGTACATCTTCTTCTATACAAATACCCATAATGGCTCAAAGACCATGGAAAAATCTAGGAGTTGTTGAAATGGCAGGACCACTAAATCCATTACCTACGCATCCAAAAAATGGTTTCCAAAATTGAACCCTAATGATGGTCTTCCTACTTAAAAACACATAAATATCTTTATTTTGTCCATAAATCTTAATGGATTTATAGAAGAAGAGGTAGTTGTAAGATTATTCCCTTATACTTTATAAGGATCAGTAGGATCTTGGTATTTTTCATTACCATCTAGTTCCATTAATAGTTGGGATGCATTTCAAAAACAATTTCTAACCAAGTTTGAGGATGCTCAACAACTACTATACTCAATGATCTCTCCAACCTGAAATTTGAACCTAGAGAACCAATTAAGGACATCAATTCACGTTTTAATAAGTTATTGAATAAAATCCCAACGACATCCAAGCTTATTAATGAAGCCCAAAATGAAAGGTACATTTATACTCTTCCCTCGAATGTAGTTATTTTTGTCGACAGGGCTGCCAAACCAACTTTGGTAGAAAACATGAAAGAAGCCATAGTTGTGCAAAAACACATTTTATCTTTAGAAAATAAGAATGCATTAGAAGGAAGAAAATCCAAGAAGGTCACCTTCAGGGATGAATCTAAGAAGAAATCACCTGTAGATCCTTTCGATCTTGAAGGTTTGCAAAAGGTACTTAAAACCATGTCCAATGAAATGGTCGACATTAAAAAGTAGGTAGTTGAGAGTTCTTCAAGGAAAAATTTTAGACCTTAGAAAAAAAACCCTTCCTCTGATCCTAAACCTCCAAATACAATATCAAATGTTGAATCAGATGTGGAGGAAGAAGAAGTGTCAAATGCTGAAGAAAAAATTGATGATGAAGAGATATTTGAACTACAACGAATGTGGGATTTTGTTCTTCCCTTGTTAGATAATGAAGAATAACAAGAAGCATTACCTGTCACTACCAAAAGCAACAACATTGTTGATTCACCACAAACAAATCAAAAAAAAAATCATCAACTCTTTCTCTCAAAGATAAAGCAATAGGTAAGAAATATTCTCCCAAATCCACTCAAACGACTCGTCCTCAATCCAATTCTTCACCCCCAACCAAAACCTTGCTAGTTTCTGACGAGATGGAATACAACATTGTCGAAGACATGAAGAATACTAGAGCTAATATCATGTTCCAAGATATTAGCAAGTTAAAAAATCAACAAAATTTATTGCTCAAATAATTAAAATGAGTCCCCACTTCTTCTCTTCCCACTTATGTAATCTAACAGGCCGCTCGAGAAATGGATAGACCTCTGAGTACTTCATCAGACAAAATGAGTTAGATTGATGTTGCTTTGATAGGTGGTAGATTTAAATCTCATACACCTCCATTTTTTTTTTACTTTTGATGTCTTCAATAAGAATTTGCACAATTTCTTAGTAGATTATGGAGCCTCCTCCAACATTCTACCAAAAATTGTTTGTTCGCATTGTACAGATAGATCAATATGAAGTTGAAGTCATAGAATAAACTAATCAGGTTATGTTCTCTTGGCCAATATCCCTAAATTCTATGGTTTGATCCTTAGTAGAGATCGGCCTCAAAAGCTTCATGGCTATTTCACAATAGACTGGTCCCATATGTGGCTTCCTTATAATAGTAAGCCGAATCAAATAAGGGTTGACTATGAGAAATATTTAAAATATATCATCACAAAACTGGAGGGAGAAAATGAGCTCGTCGCATATAATAGCAATATCATTGGAAATTATTCAGTCGAATCATTTTCAAGAAATTTTAATGCCCATACATCTTTTTGGAAAATTATTTTACATCACAAATTGAAGATTATTCTGAAACAGATTCTTCTAAATGTAACAATTTTGTAGATAAACTTGTAGTCAATTCTTTATTTTGGAAATTATTTTTTGATGGATCTAAATCTAACAATGGAGATGGAGTAGATTTCATATTGGTTAGCCCCGAAGGAGAAAAAAATATGTTCGCATGCAGACTTGAATTTGAATGCATAAATAACACTGCATAATATGAAGCATTAGTTCAAGGGTTGTATAAATCCATTGGCCTTGATATCAAATACCTTCAAGTATTTGGAGATTCATAAATTGTAATCAAATAGGTGAAGAATACTATTCATTATCTTTTTGGAAATTTGAAACATTATCAATCATTAGTCCAAAACCTCACCTCACATTTCCTAACATTTAAAAATTCCTGAATCCCAAGACTTCAAAATGAAAGTGTCGATCTTTTTGCTAACGTTGCATCCAAGCTCATACCACTAGGATATTATAGTCCTGATCGATTTTATATAGAACTAATTTGTAGTACTTCTATTGCCAATAACATCACCAATTTCCAAGTTATTAATAATGATATGATATCATAAATTTTCTAACATTTGAAGGCTCTTATGATGACTACATAATAGATGAACATAAACATGATAGCCAGCGTAAGCAAGAAACAAGTGCAAATCCTATACCTAAATCAGTGGTTAAGCTGGAAGATCTATATGATCTTAAGGACAGATGCAAAGAAACCTACTAACTTGAAGCTTCAAATTTCAACTTTGAGGAAATTTGAACTTTAAGGTTTGAATTAGTTAATCTTGGAAGTGACCTTAAACCTCAAAATATTAATCTGGGTCTTGGTCTTACATTCGATGAAATATTTTCCTTTATTGTTTTGTTGAAGAAATACAATTTTTTTTTTGCTTGGAATTATGAAGATATTAAGACATATGATACTTCCATCGTTCAACATACTATTCCTATGATATCCATCGAAAAACCTGTACAATAGAAGTTGAGAAAGATTCACCCAGATGTAGAGAATCAAATCAAATCTAAATTGAATAAACTTGTCAAAGCCAAAATGATTTTTCCTATTAGAGATTCAAGGTGGGTTTCCAACCTAGTTCCAATCAAGAAAAATAATTGTGGTATTTGAATTTGTATAGACTTTCACAATCTCAACAAAGCTTGTCAGAAGCACAACTTTCCAATGCCTCCAATGGAACATATACTGCAATCAATTGTGGGCTCAGAGTTAATGTCTTTTATGGATGGATTTTGAGGTTATAATCAGATTCTCATACATCCAGATGAACGACTAAAGACCACATTTAAAACCAAATGGGGAACATACTCTTACCAAAAGATGCCATTTGGATTAATCAATGCTAGTGCAACACTTCATAGGGCCATGGATATAGATTTCAAAGGTTTGGTGAATAAATCAATGGTAATTTATTGAGATGATATAACTGTGTATTAAAAAACATGTCATAATTATTTAAAGGACTTAAAATAAATCTTTGAACATTGTTAGAAATATTCAATTTCTCTAAATCCAAAGAAATATTTCTTTCCTTTAAGTGAAGGTAAGCTTCTTGGATTTATTGTATCTAAGGATGGGATTCACATAAATCCTGACAGGATAAGAGAAATTTCTGAAATCTCTTTCACTCATAACAAAAAATCCATGCAATCTTTCCTAGGTCAGATAAATTTTGTCTGGATATTTATTCCTGGCTTTTCACAATTTATTTTACCACTATAATCTATTATTAATAAAAATTATGTTTTGAAATGGGGACATATTGAGCATGAAGCTTTTAATATTATCAAAGAAGCAATCATAAATGCTTCCTCTTTGCTGGAAATAATACTGAGAGGGGGGGTGAATCAATATTATCAAATCAGTAAAAGTTTTTCATTTCCATACTTAGATACATATACGCTACTTCAGTTAATCGAACCCGCGTGTATACGTGACTGTGTCTAAAGAAACTAGAGTATATCCAGATTGTTTATGATTCAGATAATACATTACATGTTGATCTTTAGATGATGCATCAGAACTTCATTGACCATATGAACAGTAAAGAGAAGCAGTAAATAGAACAAATCATCGCACACAAGAAGCACACATGAACACCATGATTTAAGGTGGAAACCCAATGTGGGTGAAAACCACCTGTTGCAATTTGTTTCTATCTTCCTTTCATAAGAAACTTCTTTTACAATGTACTAGTGCAATCCTTTACCAGTACGCAGGCTGCAACCTGCAGAGAGCTACAACTCCCTCTCATTTTCCAGTCTCTCCTGGAAGGGAGCTACAACCCCCTTTAGCTCTTGCACTAGCCAACATACTAGTATGTAGGTGTTGGCCTACAGAAGGCTACAACCTTCTCTTACTTCCTCCAGGTACCACGTTTCATCAATTTTCAGACTAGATACACTGAAGCACAACACTACAATCTAAAGGCCACGTTTCATCAAATTTTCATACTGGACCCATGAATACCATTGAAGCTCACAAACACTTAGCAACATCAATACCCAATACTGAAACCCTGTCAACAAAAACAGTCACCAGTCACAGATCTATAAATATTCAATCAAGACTTGCAGCTATCTCAAACTTAAGTTATACCCAGTTCAGGACATTACATTCGTCAGTATACAGAGCATAATCAACCATATAGAGATAGTTCATTTCAAACCATTTGATCCCGATCTATCCTTAGATCTTGTTCTCCATCAACCGGTGAGATCCCTCCTTAGCTTGCATCATAACCGATATCCTGCATACTGGATCTCATTCTCTATCAAATATTCAAGTATTTCTCACACACTTTGCCTAATGATCTTCTTCTCCTTTTATAGTCTTAGGCCTTCGTCAATACCATGGTCCAAAACCATAACATACCAATACCATGCATCCAATACTAGGGATCAACACATATGATGAGGTACCATGGTCCAAAACCATAGGTTCAAGTACCAAGGACTAACTGCCACGGACCAAAGGTAAGTTATCCAACATATACGTGCTTTTCCTCACATGAAAGTGTGTGCATACGCATACGCGACTTTCTAAAGTCTAACCCGCGTGTATACGCAGAACATTTTCAATGAACCAGTGTATATATATTTTCTCTTCATTCTTGTAGACTGATCATCAATTCCTTGCTACTGACCTCCTGCACTGTGATTTGTCATCTGTGTGGTTTGCGATCAAGGACAACACTTAATTAATAATGCCAACACTCTTTAGTAACTCCGATTTTTTCTAATCATTTTATTTTATTTACCTTTTCTTCTGAGACATCATATGTAGGTATATCAACATAAGTCAATGATGAGAAAGGCGAAGCACCAATTTCTTTCTTTAGCTCCAATTTGTAGAGGGTTGAATTAAAGTAATCAAATGTTGAAAAATAGGCTTTTGTTGTTTTAAAATCAATAAAACATTTCAGACCCTTTCTTCTCAAAACTCACACAAAAGTAATAGCTACATTCTCATGAGTGACAAATTTACTAATTCAAAGATAATTAGGTGAGAAAAGAGAAAATTGGG
Organism: Pinus taeda; assembly: GCA_000404065.3. NCBI lineage: Eukaryota > Viridiplantae > Streptophyta > Pinopsida > Pinales > Pinaceae > Pinus > Pinus taeda. The sequence goes on from APFE030203941.1 coordinate 136,877, forward strand.
TAACAAAACTACAAGAGTATGAAATTGAGATTAGACCAACTAAAATTGTTAGAGGTAAAGGTTTTTGCATAATTTTAGCTAGAACTTCCAACTTACCAGCACGAGAAGATTCAGGTCATGCTATACAAATATGTGAGATAAGCCTCAATGATACTAAATCTAAATATGTCGATATCATATTTTATTTGGAAAATTTATAGTCCCTATGCAGCTCACTTACAAAATAAAGAGAGCCTTGAGGTTAAAATGTTAGGTCCCTATAATACTAGTGATTACCCCATTACTATTGTAGTTGTATCCCTTATTAATATTGTTGTGCCCCTATTGTCCCCATATTGTCATTACCTACCTCATAGAATCACTCTATTGTTATTTTTGTGCCTTTATATTATTATTAGGTCTGTTGGGTTATATTGTGACTCCTTAGACTCCTATATATAGAAAGGAGGTTTTTTCATTTGAATCATCAAAAAATCATTCATTTGTGTAATGTAAAGGAGGTTGCTCCCTCGAAAAGGCTAAACTCTAAGGCATTGATCTATCTTTTCTATCTTTTCGTGAGTTGGTTTCATAACATTTGGTATAAGAGCTTTGGATTCTAGGGTTTCACTACTCCAAATAGGTCATCGTGGAATTTTCACTATAATGTTTTTTTCTGCGATGTTTCAAAATAAAAAAAAAAAAAACCCATTTGAGATGAAATTTCACTGAACCTCGGGTCCCAAGTTTTGAGATTTTCGCGCTATATTTGTGGAGATATGATCTAAGGAAGTTGGCATTTTTTCAAACTCCTGAATTAAATTTCAAAAAGGTGACCTAGGGAAAATCGTCATAACTTTCTCTCTGAGCATCAGATTGAAATTTCGTAACATGGCACGTCGTACAAGTTCGCTCTACTGAACTAGTCTATAATCAGGTCACTATGGGACATTTGGCATAAATCTTTCTTGGAGAATCCAATTTGGATCAGAATGGTGGCATTGGAAAGAGGAAACAGAGGGCTACTGTAGGTCACAATTTTAGAACTGGATGATCCAAATTTATAGAGATACATCAGAGGAAATATCGAGCTCCTACAAAGTGAAAAAAGGTGTGTAGATTTTTTTAAATTTTTTTCTTAAGCTTGGTTTGAAGAATTGTTTTGAAGGAATTCAAAGGGCTTAGTAGAGAATTATTATCGGTAATCGATGCCCCAAGGAAAGAAAATGCAAACACCTAGTAAGCAACCTGAAAGCTCTAACACGACTCATGAAGAAGAGGAAGAAATGCTACATGATATATCAAAATTACAAGACCAAGTGCAACAAATGTCACTCTCACAAAATCTAACAGAAGCTGAGATAAATGGCTTGGAATCTAAGATAAATGGCATGGAAGCTAAGATGAATGGCATGGAATATAAGATGGACAATTTGAAGAAAGATTTGACGACAAATTTGACAAATTTTCTACACAAAATACTTACTAATGGTGAAAGGGTATGAAAGGAAACTCATAATACAAACAACAGAAATGTTAATCATGATTTCATAGACTCTAGTGTTGGATTGAAGACCCACCATATTCCGAAAATCAATATGAGGAAGTTTGATGGCAAGGATCCCACAACATGGATATTATGGACGGAGCAATTTTTCGATCTCAATAATTTGCGAAACACACAAAAGGTACGTATTGCAACGTTATTTTTGGAACCAAATCATTTTGTATGGTATCCATGGCTTTGATCTTGTAAAAAAATTATCACTTGGGCAATTTGTATGGAAGAATTGACAGCACATTATAAGGATACAAAAATCAACACTTTTTTTAGCCAATTGATAAGTCTCAAACAAAAGGTTTCAATAATGGAGCACATTGAGGAGTTCCAAAAATTGAACAAGAGGGTAAAAAATATTCTAGAAGACCATAGGATTGATGTCTTCATAGGGACTTTAAAGGATAATATCCAAGATGATGTTTGCCATTGGGAACCTGATTCATTAGAGAAGGCATTCAGGTTAGCAAGAAAAATGGAAAGCAAAATTATGGCAACCAAGAGGCATACCACTCACAACTATAAAGATGGAAGTGTTGTTTCCCCTAGTCTTCCACAACCTATAAGGTTGACACCACAAAAATTGGAAGAAAAAAGAGCAAGAGGGCTTTGTTACATTTGTGATAGAAAATAATCTAAAGGTCATGAGTGTGTTGAGGAGAAACTATTCTGCATAGATTGTGAAGAGGAAGAACAAAAGGAGCAGGAAAGGTCAAAAGAAGAGGATATACTCTAGGAAAAAAGCCTAGATACAGAAGGAATGAATCTAACCATATCTTGTAATGCAGTGGCTGGAATTACCACTCCTCAAACCATCAATATAGAAGGACAAATCAAGAAGAAAAAGGTAATAGTGTTGATTGGTTCAGGAAGTACCCACAATTTTATTCATTTTAAGATAGAAAAAGAATTGAATTGCTTCCTATATCCAGTACCAGAGTGTGAAGTGATGGTTGCAAATGGAGGAATGATAAATTTCTCTGGAAAGTGCCATAATATCAAGCTATCCATGGGAAAATATGTATTGACTAGCCGAATTCTTTCCATTCCAATAGGAAGTGTTGATATTGTACTAGGAGTCCATTGGCTACAATCCTTGGGTACAATAGCTTTTAATTTTCAAGAACTTTTCATGAAATGTTTTGCGGAAGGAAAGGAACTTGAATTAAGGGGTATTGCAGAGAAACCAAGAAACATAATTAGCTCTAGTGGTATGACAATGCTTCTTAAAAAGGAACAAAGAGGTGTAATTGCATAATTATGTTTGCTAGATGTTTCCACATCGAAATCATCTATTTCTCTAAATCTCCAAAATGTCTTGGACAATCATTCCAAGGTATTTGAGACTCCTAAAGGTGTCCCACCTATTCGTGATCATAATAATGCTATTCATTTGATTCCAGGATGTTTTCCTCCAAACATCAAGCTGTACAGATATCCCTATGCCCAAAAGAGTGAAATTGAACATATGGTTGCAGAAATGATAGAGGTTGGTATAATTCAACCTAGTCAAAGTTCTTTCTCTACTCTAGCACTATTGGTGCACAAGAAGGATGGATCATGGTGCATGTGTCTGAATTATAGGGAGATCAAGAAGCTTACTATTAAAGATAAGTTTCCCATTCCTGTCATTGCTGAATTACTGGATGAATTGCGTGGATCAATTTACTTCACCAAGTTGAATCTTCATTCAGGATATCATCAAATCAGAATGAAGATTGAAGACATTCTGAAAATAGCATTTAGAACTCATGCGGGTCATTATGAATTTTGGGTCATGCCTTTTGGCCTTATCAATGCACTTTCTACATTTCAAGGTTTGATGAATTCAATTTTCAAACCCTTCCTTAGAAAATTTGTGTTAGACTTTTTTGATGATATACTAATCTACAACAAGTCTTGGAAGGATCATGTTGAACATGTTGACTGGGTGCTACAACTATTGGAGGAGAGACAATTATGTGCAAAAATATCCAAGTATTTCTTTGGAGTACAAGATGTGGAATATCTGGGTCAAATTGTATCTCATGAAGGAGTTAAGGTAGAGCCTAGCAAAATTAAAGCCATTAAGGAATGGAAAATCCCCACATCCATAAAGCATCTGTGAGGATTTCTCAGTTTGACAGGGTATTATCGCAAGTTTGTTAACAATTATGGGAGAATAGCAGCACCTCTAACAACATTATTGAAGAAAGATGCATTTTCATGGACTCCAGAAGCAACAAAGGCCTTCGAACATCTTAAAGAGGTAATGTGCCAAGAACCGGTCTTGGCTACACCAGACTTCACAAAAACCTTTATTATGGAATGTGATGCTTCAAGAAATGGAATTGGTGTTGTTTTATTGCAAGATGAAAGACTCATTGCTTTTGTAAGCCGTCAAATCAAGGGAAAGTTTTTACACAAAGCTATTTATGAGAAGGAAATGTTGTCAATACTACATGCACTTAAGAGATGGTGACCCTACCTAATGGGAAGACACTTCAAGTTAGAAACAAATCATGATAGCCTTAAATACTTTTCAGAACAAAGATTATCCTCTAAAGAGCAATGGTAGTGGGTCACAAAGATGTTGGGTTATGACATTGAAATCATCTACAAAAAATGGAAGCAAAATGTGGTGGCAGTTGCACTCTCAAGAAAGGATGAGGATGTGGAAGCATTGTTGTGCGCCATTTCTATTGTCCAACCAGATTGGATAAGCAAAACAAGGGAGGAATGGAAGAATGATGAAGAAGTGTGGGCACTTATTCGAAAGTTACAATAAGGTTCCAGTACATTTGATACATTTAGTTGGAAAAATGACTCATTATGGTACAAAGATCACTTATACCTCTATAAGAATTCCCAACTCAAACAAAAGATTCTTATGGAATTGCACATTTCTCCCTTAGGAGGGCACTCAGGATTTTTAAAAACTTACCACAGGGTTAAAAATGAATTTTTTTGGGTTGACCTTAAATCCAATATTCAAAAGTTTGTGGTAGAATGTTTGGTTCACCAAAAAAATAAAGTTGAAACAATTAAGACCTCAAGTCTATTATAACCTTTTTCAATTCCAAGCCAACGTTGGGAGGATGTTTCAATGGATTTTATCACATGTTTACACAAGTCTAAGGGAAAGAGTGTCATCATGGTAGTAGTTGACAAACTTACTAAGTATGCACACTTTTGTACATTATGATATCCATTTAAAGCCAGTATAGTTTCTACTTCGTTTATGGAAACAATTAAAAATCTACATGGAAACCCAAAGATTATTCTAAGTGACAAAGATCCCATTTTCACTGGAAATTTTTGGACAAAATTATTTTCCTGTCTCGGTACTCAGTTAGCTCATAGCTCGTCTTATCATCCTCAATCTGATGGGCAAACTGAGATAGTAAACAAATGTTTGGAAGGATATCTTCGTTGCTTTGTCTATGATAAACAGACACAATGTGTCAAATGGTTTCCTCTGGCTGAATGGTGGTATAACACTTCCTTCCATACAACAACAAAAATGAACCCATTTATGGCACATTATGGATATCAGCCACCATCCATCACATCATATTTATGAGAAAATTCTAAGGTTCAAGAAGTGCAACATCACATTGAGCATCAACAACAAGTCCTCCAACTCTTAAAGGATAACCTCGTGTTGGCGCAGAATATAATGAAACAACAGGCAGATCAACATTGTAGAGAAAGAAGTTTTGATGTAGGTGATTAGGTATTCCTACGGCTACAACCATATAAACAAATGTCCCTCAGGAAAGCTAAGAAGGGTAATAAATTATCACCAAAGTATTATGGTCCATACAAAGTGTTGCAAAATATTGGTACTATGGCATACAAATTGGAGCTTCCTGCAGCGTCTCGAGTGCACCCAGTTCCCATGTTTCATGTTTAAAGAAGTTTATAGGTGATAAGCTCCTAGTTCAAACGATATTTCCAAAACTTGACGAGGAAGGAAAAATTATATTGGAACCAGAGCCAGTCACAGAAACAAGAACTTGACAGCTACAAAATCTATCAATTTCAGAGTATCTCATCAAGTGGAAGAACTTATCTGCTGAAGCCTCCACATTCGAGGATGATAATTTTATGCAGAAGCACCCAGAGCTACTCAAGCGTTGAGGAAAAAACTTTTTTTTAAGGAGAGGGGCATGTTAGGTCCCTATAATACTAGTAATTACCCCATTACTATTGTAGTTGTATCCCTTAATAATATTGTTGTGCCCATATTGTCCCCATATTGTTATTACTTGCCCCATAGAATCCCTCTATTGTTATTTTTGTGCCTTTATATTATTATTAGGTTGGCTGGGTTATATTGTGACTCCTTAGACTCTTATATATATAGAAAGGATTTTTTGTCATTTGAATCATCAAAGAATCATTCATTTGTATATAGTAAAGGAGGTTGCCCCCTCGGAGAGGCTGAATTCTGTGGTGTTGATCTATCTTTTCTATCTTTTTTCTGAGCTAGTTTCATAGCATAAAAACTAAGAAATATGAAATAATCAATGATGTTTTGTTTAGGAAGAATTATGATTATGTTTTACTTAGGTGCCTTGAAAAATATGGGGTAGAAAAAGTTTTGCAGGAACTCCATGACGGACCAGTTGGTGGACATTTGGAAGAGACAGAACAGTGCATAAAATCCTGCATGCTAGCTATTATTGGACAATCTTATTAAAAAATTCGCACGAATATGTAAGGAAGTGTAAAATTTGTTAAAAACTTGCTGGAAGATAAACGTAACCAACATTACCATTACACCCAGTCAAAATTGAACAACCATTTGAACAATGGGGACTGGACATAATAGCTGAGATCGTTCCTCACTCTTGAAAGCAACACAGATATATCCTTACAACAACTAATTACTTCACTAAATTGGTGGAAGCAATTCCACTTCAAGTAGCTAATTCTGAAAACATCATTGAATTTATTGATTAATTTATTATTACCAGATTTGGCCTACCAACTTGTTGTCGTAAAAACACAACCCCCCATTATTGATGTGTTCACTTCAAATAATGGGGACCCTTTCTATAAAATTTTTGGCTAAACACCTCGATTTTTTATTTTGATTATCCTATGCTCTTATTAATTTTTCATTTTCTATGGATTCTTGTTTTGATTGCTTTGTCAGAATCGATTTTTATAAGCTTCTCATTGACATTTGTTTCACCTCATTTGGTCAACTACTTTGAAAATGGTACTTCTTTGAAGTCTCGTCATTTATCTAGCTTGGGTTAAAAATGCATAGAATGTAGAATGTTGCATTTTGTAAATACATTAGTTCAATAATGCATTTATTTCGATTATTAACCCCTAGTTAGTTATTACTAACATTTTTCATTTTTCAGCCAAATCATGAATTATTGGGATTTTAGAAATTTACTCCAATTTCCAAATAAACTACTAATCTCGAAAGTCAAAATTTCAAAGTGGTTGTAGTTTAGATAAATTCATAATGTAACTAATCATAAAAATAAAACCAAAACCAAAATTAATGTTTAATATTAAATTTTAAATTATTAATATATTAAATATAATTAATTTAATAAATTAAATTTAATACAAAATATCAATATAATAAATAATTTTTATACATGGATCGGAATACGATAGGAGTTGTCAAGTGATACATTTCTTAAAAACACCTGATGGAGTCAGTCTTCCCGAATTCCATACCCTCATATCCCCGATGCCGATTGTCTCGTATACCCGATTGTCGATTCTCAAAAAGGACTCAAACACATTAACCTAAGTTTTATTGCTCCTTTAGTTTTTGAGTTTTAAACTCATTCGTATGAATGAGTTAAAAGGAAATGGAGTGATGGGGTAGTATTAATATACTATTATTAAATAATATTTAATATTAAAATTAATAGTTATATAATAACAAATTTTATATTAATTAATTTAATTAATATATAAAATCTAAATTAAATAAATAAATAGTTAATTAATTAACTAGTTTAGTTTCTAATTAACAAATAAATTAGAATTAATTATTAGGTAATTAGAGTCTAATTTAGAATTAGATTTTCCTGGATGCAGGTGCTTAAGATGGATTTAAATTCGATGGGACAAGGGTGGGGTGAGAAAGGCCACCGCCTGCTAGCCTTGTACAACAAAGATATTAACTAGTCGACAGATGATCATCAACATGTGGAAATTGTTGTGTTTAAGGGAATTACTGCAAGCTACCTTGAATTATCTTTCACCTTTGCACACTCTGATATGTTCTGGTTCTTGGCTCTCATGAATGCCATAGTAATAGCGATTACATCTCGAGGTAGGGGAGAGGGAAATAAATCTAGCCTCTGCCATGGCTTCGTTCTGGTGTCTCTCATGTTATGTTGGTTGGATGCAAAGAAGCTGGGCTCCTGCTCTGTTAGGTCGGTGAAGCTACCTCAGGAAGTTTCCTGGATTTTCTTTGAAGCTTTGTGTTCCTGCTCTGTTAGATTGGCAAAGCTGCCTCAGTCAATCTCCTGGACTAGCTTGCGCCCTGCTTCTCTGGTTGCTTGTTCTGGTTCTCACAAAGGCATCGTTGCTGTTGACATGCCTCGACTCCGCCATAGGATGAGAATCCGCAGAGGCACCCCTCGGAGGGCGCCCTCTAGCCCGTCATCCTCCTCTCCCTCCAGTGACTTCATTTCAATACATTACCCCTGCACTCACAGCGAGAGAGGGCATTTTATGTGGGCCAATCAATTCCTTGAGCCCAGTCCTCCAAGTTCCTCATCCTCGCCCTCTTTCGGCTCCACAATGTTCACTTACAATTTTACCCTGAATCATCCCAGGATTACTGCTCATATCTCGGTGCTCTTTCTCGAGGAAGCCCAGGAAAGGGGAGAGTCCAACTCTCATACGGAGGACCCAGGCTTAGTTTCTGGGCCGAATCATCACTCTCCGTGAGCTATGGAGATTCCTACGAGCAATATTAATAACATGGTGATGGAGCCAATGGCCCCGGGTCCGTATGTGAATGATGATGCTCGTGCTCAATATCTGTCATACGTTGGATGGTGTAGAATCGTGGAGGAGCATCCAGACACCTAATTCATGCTTTGTAGCTCTGTCTCAAGTTATGCGCCCTAGTATAGAGCGCTTTTTGTTACAGTTGATAATTTTTGTAATTGCCGCTATGCCAGGGTTCATTACACACTTTTTTCTTGGGAATGTATGTAAGCTCAGTAAGGCCAAGTTGGTTAACAATGGATCCCCTCTGTGGGACTGCATCACATGGTCTTGTCCAAACTCTCTGTCTTTGACAAATTTCTGTTTAAGTCTGCCTTTCCTTCTGGGCAGCTGATTTTGAGGCTAGTTATGATGTAACTGTACACCTTTAATGTGAATAATAGAGTAGTCTTATTTAGAAAAAAAATTAGGATTAGATTTTTAATTAAAAATTTTGATTTTTAGCCCAGCAACAAAAATTCCAGAATTGACTCACCAACTTTGGAGGCCCATAGATTGAGTTTTACTTGGCTAAATGAAGCTCAGGAAAACTCATTGGAAAGATAAAATCAAGGAGTATATTTCTGAGGAGGTTTCACTAACAGATTTTGGCATTTATTAGGTCAGAAATCATGCAGAAGATCAAGCTCTAAATTTTGAAAACAAAATCAATTTTCTGAGTTTTATTTTCATTTGCCCAAGCCTCTTCTAATTGTAGACTCGCTCGTCAATGATATCCTTGGCCAATTAAACCATCCCAAGCATCAATAGAAAGCTTAAATTTTATTTTCAATTATTTATTTCATTGTATTTGATTAGATTTATTTTAAATACCAGCAATGACATTTTGATTTTATTGTTGCATTTTAATTTATTTTGAGTTTTTTTTTGCAAGAAAATAGTGGAAGAAATATGGAAAAAATGATCTCAATCAATAAGAATGCTCCAGCAATTGAAGATTAGAATTTTTAAGCAAATAAAATTAGATTTGACATATTTACCTTAAACAAACTTTGCTCTCAAGGATTCCTTTGCAAATATTATAAATAGCATATTATAGAATGTAATAAGAGCTTCTCTCCTCTGCAATTTTGGACTTCTAAAAGCACTTCTGTTAGGAATTTAAAGTTTTAGGAGAGAGGAGAGAAAATCTCAGATCTGGGGATTATTGAGGATTTTTCCTTTATATCTTGAATTATGCATGATGGGCAAAGTTTGCACTATTGTGGCTTTAGTTTGGAAAGTAGAGGTTCAAGAAATGTAAAGAGCTGTTGGAGACCAGGGACAGAGAAATGGATGCAATAAATTGGTATTTTTAATACTATTGTTTCAAATATCAGTTTCATTTTTATGATAATAGAAATGTGTAATTTTATTCATGTTTGTGTACTTTTCTCAATATGGGTAATTTGTCTCAATGTTGTTATTAGGAATCTCTATTATTATGAATTAAAATCTGATTTATGAGTAACTATTTACTCAAAAATTTGTCTTATAAAACTGATTTATTGAATGGTAATGTGCTATGAACTATTTCCACATATTATTGTTTAATTTTTGGATTTACTGATTTGATAATTAATATCATTTTTGTGAACTACTTCATGAATGTTATTGGTTTATTATTTTAGTTAAGAGGTCTCAATAGGATGTGTTTTGATATCCATAATATCAGTTAATTAAACTACTTCATTAACTTGATATTCATTATAAACAAGACATATTTAAAATCCCAATACTTTAAATATCTTACTCGTGGTTGGGTTAGATATATATTTTCCTAATTAAGATAGGATTAAAATTAGTTTCTTTTGCTTGCATTGTATAATACGCTTGCATTGAAAGTAATTTCTACATTCTTTTAAGTCCTCTTATCAATGAAGAAAAATTTTAGTTGTGGCTTGGCTGAACCCAAATCAGCTTATGGGTCATTCTCTTTCCTGATCAGCAAGAAGAATTGATCTGATATCCTTGTCTATTGGTAGTTAAATATATATAATAAACCAATAGTGATAGGGAGAAGGTAACTAGACCTAGTTAAACCAGTCAGAGCCACCACACCGAATGGAAAATGAGCTGCTCTAAGGTTCGGGCCGGGTGGTTTTCCCCGATGTTGATGTAGCAATTTTTGAGGCATCAACATTTTTGGCGCTAGAAGGAGAGACTGAGAATTTTTGTCTATTAGAGTCTTTTTAGTTTAACGCTTTATTTAATTATGATGACTCCTCTTAAACTTAAAATTTAGAGTTGTATCTATGGACATGCATCTTCCAATACTCCACGCGAAGTGGTAAGACTCTTGTCTCAGGTAAAGTTCAATGGTAAGAGAAATTCTTCTGCTTTTAATCATGTCTTTCAATTTATTCCAAATGTTTCAAATTATGATTTTCAAGGAATTGATGAAGGCATTTTATGTAGAATTTTTACTCTCACATTCGTGGCAAAAGCGAGAAACTGGTGTAAAACTCTTCCAGTGTCCTCAATTCGCAGCTGGGATCAATTTGTTACAATTTTGATTTGTACATTTGACGACTATGATTATGAACATGGATGTGAAGAAATTGAATATCTACGAAGGTTTGAAAATGAGCCTGTTAATGATTTTAATATTGGATTTCACTTGAATTGTTTAAGATTTAAAGTTGAAGATAAACCTACACAAGAAGAATCACTAGATTGGTTTGAATATATTTGTTATCTTCCTCCCATTCCCAATCCATATGAAATTAGTTCAAGTTTTGTTTCATTTCCTTCTAACATAAATGATAATTCCAATATGGATATGCAAATAAATTGTGATGAAGTGGTTTCACAAAGCTTGGAGAATATTTCTATTCAAATGCAAGAAGACAACATCAACAATTTTGGAGAAAGAGCTGCCTTGGAATCTAAAAATGACTCTATAGTCAATTCAGAAAATCAGATTTCAAATCAACAAGTATAAGCAGCAATCAAAGTAAATAATAACATGCAAACTATTGTACAAATTTCTAAATTTTTCCATGATGAGAAAATTCTGAAATCAGAATAACAAAGTAGCCTTCTTCAAGAAAGCATGAGCACACAAAGGAATGATTTAGAATATGAAATTTACAATCAGCATAATGTATGAGATTTCTCAAAGAAAGACATTTTTAATTACATTATTTCAGATTCACATTTTTCCCTTTATCCTAATATTTTTAATAATGGTAATTTTTCCCCTTTTTTTATTAATGATGTTTTAGAAAATAAAGAGGATGATATAAATGAATTACCAATAATTTTTTATCAAGATAGAGAAACAATTATTGACCATTCTTTTGCCATTAATGAACATGAAATTTTTATTCCTCCTTGTTTCAATATATTGGATGAGATCAAAGGGAATTCTAGAAAATCTTGTGAAGTCGATTATGATAATTACTCTAACATTGAAGATGTTAATTTCTATTCTTCTCAACGGAATCCTTATGAGAAAATTCAAATAACATATGAGAATGAGGAGCATTTCAATTTAGAAATTATTCCAACTAATCTTCATTCTAAAGCAACAAATTATCTTCATGATTTCACTATTCAAGAAAACATTCCAATTTATACTTCATATCATGATCAAGCTCTCATTCCTACTCATAATCGTAACTCACAAGATGCAATTAACAATTACTCAAATTTCATAATTCTAGCTAATCCTTCTGAAAAAGAAATCATTTCAAAATTATCCCAATTGTGCTGTAACATTAGTTGTAACAATAGTGATTTCATTTTATTTTTGTTTCCTCACTTCTTTTGTTTAAAATCAAATTTTATTTCTAATTTTATTTTTCAGATTTTTTACACTTTACACTGGCATATTGAGCACTTTACTATCAAACATTCAATTAATGCATTGCCCTGTTTGAAAATTGAAGTTTTATATTATAATCAACAGCATCAAAAGCTATTTCAATTTCAATTTCAATCAATGCTAATGTTTTATCAAAAGCTTCTATCTTCTCAAAGGCAATATCAACAAGAGAACGTATTTGTAGAAATCTCTCAGCAATCTAATTTAATTAATAATTTTCCATTTCATTCGAAAGATTTCCATCCATTTTTCATTAAATCAATTGAAAAATATTTGGAAAGTTTTCCTTCATGGAATATTGTCAATAGCTTAACCTTTACACATAAGACTAACAATTTCTTCTAGGCCTTTGAATCTAAAAGCTCATATCCACAATCTGGCCTATTATCTCTTCCTTTGAACATTTCCCAATCCTTAATAGAAATCCATCCAGATTTCTGTGATCCAATTGGTATTCAGTTGGAGAGGAAATTTCAAGATAAAGAGATTTTAATTAACTTTCTAACAATAACTGTAAATTCTATGTATAGATTTATCTTCCTCGGTTTAGTTAGTGTCATGCGGAAAGAGTTAATCTTGCGGACAAAACCAACCTCCC
>APFE030203941.1:157929-168335 GCA_000404065.3 Pinus taeda
TTAATTAAAAAATAGGATTTTTAGCCCACCAACAAAAATTCCAGATTTGTGCCAAAATTGACTGACCAACTTTGGAGGCCCATAGATTGAGTTTTACTTGGCCAAATGAGGCCCAGGATAGCTCATTGAAAAGATAAAATCAAGGAGTATATTTCCAAAGAGATTTCACTAATAGATTTAGTCATTTATTGGGTCAAAAAGAAGGCAAAAGATAAAGCTCCGAATTTTGAAAACAAAATCAATTTTACGAGTTTTATTTTCATTTGCCCAAGCCTCTTCTAATTACAGATTCGCTCGTTAATGATATCCTTGGCCAATTAAACCATCCCAAGCATTTATAGAAATCTTACATTTTATTTTCAATTATTTATTTAATTGTATTTGATTGGATTTGTTTAAATGCCAGTAATGACATTTTGATTTTATTGTTGCATTTTAATTTGTTTTGATTTCTTTTTTGTAGAAAAACAGTGGAAGAAATATGGAAAAAATGATCTCAGTCAATAAGAATGCTCCAGCAATTCAAGATTAGAATTTTTGAGCAAATAAAATTGGATTTGACAGATTTACCTTCAACAAAGTTTCCTCTCAAGAATTCCTTTGCAAATATTATAAATAACAAATTGCAAAATGTAATAAGGGCTACTCTCCTTTGCAATTTTGGACTTCTAAAAGCACTTCTGTAATAAGAATTTAGAGTTGTAAGAGAGAGGAGAGAAAATCTCATATCTGGGGATTATTGAGAATTTTTCCTTTATATCTTGAATTATGCATGACGGGCAAAGTTTTCACTATTGTGGCTTTAGTTTAGAAAGCAGAAGTTCAAGCAATGTAAACAACTATTGGAGACCAAGGATAGAGAAATGGATGAAATAAATTGGTATTTTTAATACTATTGTTTTAAATATCAGTTTCATTTTTATGATAACATAAATGTGTCATTTTATTCATGTTTGTGTATTTTTCTCAATATGGGTAATTTGTCTCAATGTTGTTATTAGGTATCTATGTTCTTATTAATTAAAATATGCTTTTTAGGTAACTATTTACCCAGAAATATCTCTTATAAAACTGATTTATTGAATGGTAATGTGTTGTGAACTATTTCCACATATTATTGTTTAATTATTGGATTCATTGATTTGATAATTAATATCATTTTTGTGAACTACTTCCTGAATGTTGTTGGTTTATTATTTTAGTTAAGAGGTCTCAATAGGATGTGTTCTGATATCCATAATATCAATTAATTGAACTACTTCATTAATTTGATATTCATTATAAACAAGACATATTTAAAATCCCAATACTTTAAATATTTTGCTCTTGGTTGGGTTAGATCTATATCTGCCTAATTAAGATAGGATTAAGATTAGTTTCTTTTACTTGCATCTTAGAATAAGCTTGCATTTAGAGTAATTTCTACATTCTTCTAAGTCCTCTTCTCAAAGAGGCAAAATTTTAGTTGTGGCTTGGTTGGACCCAAATTAGCTTAAGGGTCATTCTCTTGCCTGATCAGCAAGAAGAATTGATATGATATCCTTGCCTATTGGTAGTTAAAGATAGATAAGAAACCAATAGTGACAGGGATAAGGTAACTGGACCTAGTTAAACCAGTTGGAGCCACCACACCAAATGAAAAAGAAGTTGCTTTAAGGTCCGGACCGGGTGGTTTTCCCCGATATTGATGCAACGATTTTCGGGGCATCAACTTAACTACCCTCATGTTTGACAATGAATCTTATTTCACAAGCAAAGCTATGACATAATTTTCTCTTAAAATAGGTTTCAAACGTGAATATTTTGCTAAATATTATCCTCGTGGAAATGGTTTAGATGAATATACGAATAAAAATCTCATAAGTATCATCAAATGAACTATTGATCAAGGTCAGAAAAACTGGCATAAACCTTTAACATTTTCTCTATGGGCAGATAGAATAACACATAAGGCATGAATAAGCACTTCTCCTTTTAGTTTGGTCTATGGGAAAGAGGTCGTTCTTCATATATTTGTAGTTATTCCCTCTCTAGCCCTGGTTTAATTTATTGAAGAAACCCCTTCCTCTTCAATGCAATTAAGGCAATCACAAATCCTCAGAATCAAAGAATAAAGAGATAAAGTGATGATCATACATGCACATCATCAACAATTAGTCAAATCTTCATGTGATGCAAATTTTGTAAGTCCTAAATCTTTTCAACTCGGAGACCTTGTATTGAAGTGGGATAAAGCACATGCGGAAAAAGATCAGCATACCAAATTCCAAATAATGTGGCTTGGTCCATTATTACAGAACAAATCAGCCCATCAACGTTTCTATTGCAAGATTTATCACGCAAGAGAGATTCTATGTTTGTTAATGGGTAGATTTTAAGGAAACACTTTTCATAGAAGATAACCTCTTCTATCCCTTGTACACTATTGCCTTTACTTTTCTAGGAAAATAAAGGTTAAATAGTATTTACTTTTGGCCTTTCAATAAAAATATCTCTTTAAATATTTTGGTTTTTCGCTTATATAAGTAGAAATTGTTAAGAAGATAACTATGACATTCATAAAATAAGCTAAGTTCTATTTCTCTGAAATTTTCTTGTTTTCGACCAAAAATCATTTATCCTTTGTGAAACTTCAACCTCATAAAGAGACCTTTGTTCTATTATCAGTCGAGAAATATATCTTCAACAAAGAAAAGACTCTTTGTAGATAAGCACCTTTAACTCTATAATTGTCCTCCAAAATCTCTTAAGGAGTCAATAATTCTCCCCATCTAGTAAACTTTTCTCTTTTTAGAGTGTAATTCTAAAATATACTAAAACTTAAAGGATAAGAGGTCTCATTAAGTGTCAACTTACCATGTTCATAGGGAAATAATAAACTGACATTACCAATACCACATATCAAAACAGGGTAATGACTTGAAATTGTTTTAATCAGAAGACAAGGGGTCTCATCATGAGTCAGTTTGTTCAGTTCAATTACAACTAGTGGATGGCATAGTCATTTTTTCGCCACCAAACCAAGATAATGACCTTTAGGTAGAAAATATTAATTTTTTTAGAAGAAAATAAAATGTTTGAAAAAGAAAGTGAAGAGAATAAATATATGAGTTTGAATTTATCTCTAAAAATTTCACTCTTATATGGATGGGATACTAAATCATTGATGGTTAAAAGGTAACCCTATCGAGGTTATGGACGCCTGTTGGCAGCAAAGGCTCTACCTATGACAAATCAGTACATCTAAAAGTTAATCTGCAAGAGCCCCTTTGCTTTATCTTTATAACAAGTAAAGACTGATATAGACAAAGGAAATTTGATTTTGAATAGAATATCCATTATGGGATTTTTGAGGTCTAAAATGGGTCTCCTAAGGAAATTGTAAAATAATAGTGGAAATAATAAAATAAGATTAGATGACATCATCAAATTTTAGAGGGAAAAAAGAGAAAACTATTTTTTCAAATCGTATTTTCAACTTATCTCCGTATGGGTTTACTCAAATTTTGAGCAGAAACACTCATTGGATGCATAATTTGATTCTTCATTTAAGGAGTACCCATGTTGCATACTTTCGATGGGCCCCGCGACACAAAAACTAAGAAATACATGAAAAACATGGTTGGAATCAAATTTTTTCATGTATTTCTCATTTTTCATTTTGGAAGGTACATTGAAAGTATGCAACATGGGTACTCTTTGGATGAGCAAATAAATTTTGCATCCAATGAGTACTCCCACTCAAAATTTGAGTAAAACCTTAGGGAGATAAGTTGAAAATACGAATTGAAAAAGTAGTATTATTAATTTATTATTTTTTAATCTTTTACATCATCATCTTGAATCCTATTGGTTCTGATAAAGTTTATTTTTGTTGTACATTTTCTTAAGAGGATTTCTTTAGACCTCAAAATTCCCCTAATGAAGTGGATGGCAATTAGGTGAGCTTTGTTTTCTTATTCAGATAAATGTTACTTATCTTAAATTTCATGTAATTCCTATTTTCTGAACCATCTTTATTTTGGAAGTTTTAGAAGTTTCAAAAAAACTATCAGAGATAATTGGTTCTTCCATTGAATCACCAATTGTTGTACTGTCCAACAACCCTCCCATTTATCGATTTAATAATTAATATTATATTGATAAATGGGGACCCTTTATAAAAAAATCCTCTGAAAAACTTAACACTTAAGCATTTTCTTCTTGAATTCTTAGGAATAAATTATAAATAATATAAGGTATCAAGCCAAATCCATTTACCACTAGCAATTCTCTCCTTATCACATATCATCGGATTATGTGTGTCAAAGGTTAATTAACAAACTAGGATTTAGGAATTGCAATAAGAAGGGCTGACCATAATAAACTTATGGTATCATTAAGCTTTCCATTTAAAATAAAATCTTAAAGTATTTCTTGGAAAATAAATTTCCTATTGCAATCACATATCGACATTCACAAAAATCACAACTAACAAAACCTTTGGAATGTGCAAATTGTGATATTGTGACATAATAAGTCGAACACTCATCGCATCATGACACCTACACAAAGGCCAATGTTGTGAACTATGAAAGTTTGTGAAACATGATATGACCAAGACCCAATGGAAGTATGCGATAGATTGTTATAACTTTGGTTAAAGTCTAATGCATAGCAAAAGGTCACTTTATGCAATAAATATCCATTCAAGAAAAATGCACTTTAAAAAATAAAAGGTACATCGTTCACATCGCATCTCGCAAAATTCAAAAAAAATTGTGAAATAACGCACAATTGAGAATGTGATATTATGATTTGCGATATTGAAATAATATTTATCGCAATAACATAATCGACATTTTGCACTTTAAACTCATCACCTTAATGTTTTTCCTTACAAGTCTGTGATGTGATGGCTTAAATGAATAATAAAGGCCATGATAAAGATTTTAGTGTGTATTTAATGAATTTTAAAGGAATTTATGTTTAAAACAGCTCGACATGATTTGATATCTTTCATCTTAATTTTCAAATAAAATCTTCTTCCTTGTAATCTTTCATAATTAACTGTATCATTGAATTTTCACTGTCATTTTCGCTCTGTGTTTATCTTATAATCTCCATTTTCTCCATTCCAGGGAACCTCCAAAGGAAACAACATTTGAGAAGATGGAAAATAAGGGAAAATCTACTGCATCTGAGAAATCAGACATGATACTGCTTTTCTCCGATACCACCTGCAACAACAACGAAGGAACCACATCATGGGAAGATATGTATAACCTACTAGAAGAAGAGAAACCCAGTCCACTAGAAACAAAGGCAATAGTTGATGCCGAAGAATCATCTGACATTCTTAGTTTGAGGCAACATGTTCATTTTTACATAGAATAGTAGTAAGATCTCAGACAGAATTTTCAAGAATGCAAGAAATGAGGTCATGGGGTATTTTACACCAGACAATTTGCACAAGATGTACCAGCTACTAGAGCCTTAAAAGCTCTATGAAAAATATTTCCTTGAGAATTTACCGAAAGAGAACGAGGACATACTAGATGTTACATAGACCTAGAGGTCAGGTAGAGGAAAATCTAAATGGGAGAAATCCGGTATGTACTCGATTGCATCCCTCTCTGCCCCACATAATTTTGCAGCGGCGATGATGTGTAGATTATTTGGCAAAGCTGATAGAACTAAATTTTCTATAGAATGTCTTCCATTAATTGACATAGTAGTTAACACAATAATTATGAATTGGAGTCATATTTTATCAGACAATTTATCCATGGCTATTAGGTAATATAGACAAAACAAGAGTGTTTCCTCAAGAAATTTTCCTTCCTTTTATATGAGCACTTATGTTATGGATGCCATTTTGTTTCTTTTGTTAATTTCCAAATATGGGTTGGAAGTGGACTATACATGACACTCTCCCCATCCATGTATACCATAAAATCTTGTGGTAATCCAAATTCAATGACCATTTTTACAAAATCTACCAAGGTATTATGCAGTGTATTTATAAAACCATTTTTGATAGAATGGCCCCTAGGCTTTCCGAAGAAGACAAGATAGACATCTTTCCAGTTGCAAGATGGTGCGGTGAAGAAATGTTCAGTTACATTAGAGTTTTTGGTGCCATTTCTGCTCCACATATCATCCCATTTGATGTCCCAAAAAAGCTATTGGCCAGAGAGATAGCTTACTAGCCAACAGGGGAGGGTGTTTTAGCCAAAGCCCAGAGGGAACAAAAGAAATCCATTTGGCCAGCCTTCCCATTACAATGTGGCACTTTTACACTACACAAATATGGGCACATAGTAAAAGAGGTAGAGATTATTATGTCTCTAAAATTGGCCACAATTCCAGGGCGACAATATGACCCAAATCAAGTTGCTAAAGAATTTGGCACTATGGTTAAAGTCAAACAATTTACTCATGAAGGGGATCCCTTTTATGACCTCTTTCAAGTAGCTAAAACATTTGCACAGGTCCAACATTTAGCATCATTACAATTAAGCATGGATGATATTAATTCTTTTCATTATTATAGGAATAAAATATTGTTAAAGGTCCCATTGGACCTATTACAAATTAAACCAACAAGAGAACTTACTCCTAGCGTAAGCCTGGAAGGAAGTTCAAAGGAAGGTTCTAATGAGGAAATGGAAGAGAAGTTGACTCACGAGTCAGAACACTCAAAAAAGCAATCTCAGAATGGAGAAATAATCATAAAAAAGATTTCGAGAAAGATACAAAGGGAAAGGCTGAGGAAATGATTAAACAAGCTTTGGCCAAGAAGCAGATAGAGGTCGGTTCCACTTTAGCTCAAATATGGAAGATTCCAGTCATTGACCTAGACAAGGAATGGAAGTAATTCAATAAGAAGCTCCAAATACACACAAATGTTGAGGAAACATCTAAAATGTAGACCCCCAAATAGACTGATCGCAAAGAAAATACAAAGACAACAGAGTAAGGGGCTACAAACACTCAAGATATTGAGGTTATTCATGCTTTTCCTACATCTGAAATTGTCTTTAAAATTGAAGAGATACCTCCATTAGATATAATCTACAGTCCTAGTCCTAAGGTTGTAGTTAAAATACAAATAAAGAAGGCTAAATTAGACACCTCGACTGTTACAACTATAGAAAAATAATCCATGGATGTTGTGCGGAAAGATACTCATGTTGACCCATCAAAAAATCTTACGAAACTCTCACAGTTTGCAGGATCTTATGCCATAACAACCATTGATAAAGCAGCAAAATTCTGATTACTGCTAAAAGAAAAAGAACATAAAATTATTCTGCTTGAACAAATGCAAGCAATGATGGATAGATTTAATGATAACCCTCAGAAAAACGAGTTCATCAAAGAAGAAATCAAGCTAACTTCCCTATTAATACAGTAAGAAGAAATGTTCTGCCAGAAAGTCTCACAGATTAACCCTTACTCTGAGACAAGTGATAAATTGATAAACCAAGTGATTGATATGAGGTTTGAAAATGAACAAATCCATAAAATGATTTATGAATTTATTACCTTGAAAGAGTCAGGTGAGGGAAGAAAGGAAGACCTACAAAAAAATGAAGATTCCCACAAAAAAATTCTATTTACAGACTGGGACACACGGTTAAAATAGGCAGAAAGGGCAACACCGAGAATGACAGGTCCAACGAGTAGTATAATTGAAGTCATTAATGAAAACCTACATAGTTCCAATCTTGTCAAAGAGTACATACTTGGGTCTCTACCAAATATCAAACAACTGGAACAACAATGGAAACAGAGAGTGGAGATGGAGGAAGAAGTAATTAAACAACTGACGAAAATTGATTGGGAAACACACTATCAATATCTTGTAAAACCAGATATCGAGTGGATGACTCTATGGTGTTTAACATCCTCTGCGCAAAAGATGGTGCCAACTTTGTCGGATGCCATATTTCTTGGACAATTAAAATCCACAATCGGCCAGCCACCTCAGCTCAAACCAATGATCGACATTTGCAATCTGAAAAATCAAGTTAGCCAACTAAGATAGTTTAAGTTGAAAGGAGCTTGTCATTAATTTAATTATATTTTTAGTTTTATTTATTCTTACTTTGAGGAAGGTTGTTTGGAACCTCCTCAGCTTTTTTTGTAATAATATATTTTTGAGGCATGTATTTTACAATTTAAACGCCTCTCATCCATTTAGAGAGGGGTCTAGAATTTTATCAAAACACTTTTCAAGACATTACACTTCTGTATTTTTTGGAAGCTTTTGATGAAATTATTATAACATGATCTATTTTTCTTTGAATAGATGCATGCTCTTCTAAAATTACACTTATGTACTCTTAGAGTATATTTGATTGAATAAAATTTGATCAATATTATTGAGCCCGTGAGCAGGACCTTTCATATATGGTACTTTTATTATATGATTGTGTTTTATTTATGCATTAGAAATACTCTTTCTCTTGATTGTCTTATGTATGAAAACCTGAATTATAGTAATACATTATTGCACTTTTCTATGATGTTTTAGCTCTGATTTTGTTTTAAATACATGAACAATTGCTATATGTGATATATTTTTCTTAATTCTTTTGCCTAACTATTTATTCAAAATATCATTAAATGATTTCATTTCTGTTGGATTTCAGGCCTCTGTGGGAATTTTTTGTAGCTTCATGTTCCGGATTATCCACAGTTTTAACTTCATTCTGTCGACGTTTCGAACCCCAACGGGGGTCCATCTTCAGGACACTTTGAACATTTCTTTTGGAAGTTGAATGATCTTTATTACCAATTTCTTTGAGAGATCTTTGTAGATCGCATACCTTAGATTATTCCAGGGTATATTTATAGTCAGATAATGTTATGTTCAGTTATATGCATGTGTTTATTATTTAGATTAGATTATACTTAGTTGAATCATTCCCCATTACATCTTATAACACCCCAACAACATTATCAAATCAATCCTCTTTGGGGAACTCGTCCCATTATCCCAAGTCAAAGCCACTATACGAAACAGAAAATGAGTTGCCTTTAAGGTCTAGACCGGATGGTTATCCGCCATGTTATCGCAACAAATTTTGAGGCTTCAACACCTTCTTATATCATACTCTATATTATTATTTACCATCGAGCACGAGTAACATTCACAATGCTAATTATCAGACTTACATTTTAGAACTAAAAATCATTAATTTCGTCAATCGATACCTATGAAAACCATTATGAATAGGGATTTTAATCATTCGATCCAACCCTTACTTCAAGTTTAAAGCATAAATAATATGCAACTAGTTAATGTGATTATACTAATAGTTTCAAAATGATTTAGTACTTCCCGATGATGATCAATATGATTCTTGGAACTGGAAATATTTTTTAAATTTTCCAATGCTTGAAACACGACAATTAGTGGAAAATCAACCTCCAAATTTTTCCATAAATAAAAATAAAAGCATTAATTTGATCATGTTTAGATGTGTGATGGGAAACAAGTTAATAAAGACAAAGATTTCACAGGGTTATGATAATATTCGAAATGAAAAACTTATAAAAGAAACAATGATTTCATTTAATAAACAAATATGTAAATTGATGTGATATTAAAGTGATTTATGACCTCCGGATAGTCATGATGTTTATATATTTACTAATCTATTTCAAAATATTTAGTTATTTATTAATTTTTCTAAATATTAAATACATTAAAATTCATATATATATATTATTATAATATATATATATATTATATATATTATAGGAAAGAGAAGTAATATAACTCATATTTTATCTAATATTAAATAAAAGAGAGAAAGAAAGTAAACATTAATTCATAATGTGTTAGATCACGTTGGAGGGCTAGAATGTGGTTGTTGGGACTAGGACACCCTACATGTATGTTCATTTAAGAGTTCACAAGGCTTGATTCTAATACAATAATATCCATAGGCATGAAGCCATTACAACAATACTTATATAGACATTATAGTTCATCATGTCACTAGGATGGATTTGAACCTATGTGAAAAAGATAACAATAATTATACCGAATCACTAGCTATAACCCCAATTGGCTATCAAAATTTGGGCATTGAGGCCCACTTTGGGAAAGAAATAGGCCCCCTCCTTAGCCCAAAGGAAAGAGAGGAGTTTTTTGCAACTAGTTAGCCCACACTATAGATTCACTTAAGAATACAACATAGTTACTCTATCTTGTCTCCTTGTAAGACAATTGAGTGGTTGGCACAATGAGATGTTGTTCACTCCACTTAGTCACAAATCCCATAGCGAAACATTTTTGGTCCCTTATGATAAGGCTCCTTCACCATCTTGAATAGGGAGGATCACAATCATTCCACCCAATAATCAATGTTAACAAGAATAACAACAAATCTTATAATGATACATATATT
>APFE030203941.1:168345-185857 GCA_000404065.3 Pinus taeda
GTGTGGAAAGAGAAGTAAATATAACTCATATATTTTATCTAATATTAAATACAAAGAGAGAAGTAAACATAATTCATAATGTGTAGATCACATGGAGGGATAGAATGAGGTTGCTGTGACTAGGACACCCTACATGTATGTTCATTTAAGAGTTCACAAGGCTTGATTCTAACACAATAATATCCATAGGCATGAAGCCATTACAAAAATATTTATATAGAGATTATAGCTCATCATGTCACTAGGATGGATTTGAACCTATGCGCAAAAGATAACAATAATTATACCCAATCACTAGCTATAACCCCAATTGGCTATCAAAATTTTGGGCATTGAGGCCCACTTTGGGAAAGAAATAGGCCCCCTCCTTAGCCCAAAGGAAAGAGAGGAGTTTTTCACAACTAGTTAGCCCATACTATAGATTCACTTGAGAATACAACATATTTACTCTATGTTGTCTCCTTGTAAGACAATTGAGTGGTTGGCACAATGAGATGTTGTTCACTCGACTTAGTCACAAATGCCATAGGGAAACATTTTTGGTCCCTTATGATAAGGCTCCTTCACCATCTTGAATAGGGAGTATCACAATCATTCCACCCATTTATCAATGTTAACAAGAATAACAACAAATCTTATATGATACATATATTAATATAATAAAATTATCATAAATATAAATGTTATACTTCGATATATTTTATTAATGTTGCTATTAACATGCAATTGCCAAGGAAAATTAAGATATCAATCTATGCACATCCTAACATTAAAATATGTTTTTTCAACTTATATAAGCAATTAAATATGAATATGACCATAGAAAAGTGTTTTTATTATTTATTGGTCAAGAAAATGAAACTATAATGAAATTTACAAAAGATCTTCGACGGTCTTCCGATCATCTTCTGCAATCTTCGAATCTATGGGGTTCGCCTTCTGTTAAGGATTTCTATGGCTTTGGTCTTTCAGATATACACAAATACCGCCATAGCTCGAGCTATTTCGACGTCCAATTTTTCTTCGGCATCTTCCCTGTTTTCTCCTTGATCTCAGTCAATTGCAACCTCAGAGGGCTTCCAACCGATTCTCACACTGTAAAATCTATAAATACCTCGTCGTTTGCAGGCGACCAGTTGCGGTTCCGGAGCCTAGTAGGGTTTCATCACTGAAACTTAAATCAGGAGCTCATAGCACACGTGAGATCACTCCTTGATCTCAGTCAGTTGCATCCCTCAGAGGGTTTCCAACTGGTTCTTAAGCGGTAAAACCTTTAAATACCTCGTCTTTTGCAGGCGATTAGTCACGGTTCTGGACCTTGCTAGCGTTTCATCACTGGAATTTAAATCATGGGCTCAGAGCGAGCGAGATCAGTCGTTGCTGTTCTCAGCGCTGTTGAACGGAAAATGTCCACCATGGATGCGTCTCTTTATTTTGATATTTTGAAGTAAATATCGAGATCTAAATGCAGTAAAGTAAATATTGTGATCTATTGGCTAAGTATCTTATGCGTCCAAGTATCTTTTTCTAATCTTCTGTGGCTAAGTATCTTCTGCTGCCGGGTATCTTCTGTCGCAGGGTCTAATATGTTGTGGCTAGGTATCTTTTGTTTTAGATGTCTCCCAACTTCACAAAAATACTTACTGGCTCCGCCTCTGGGGCAAACTCCTACCCATATTGTCAGTGAAGCCTAGCTCCCACTGTCCAGGGGCATCACTCGATAAGGCTCTGAAGTTTTCTGAAAGTACCCTAATCCATTGGTTCAATAGTCAATAGTTTTTGGTCGCGACTCACAGTGCTTTGGATCTTGGAGGTATGGAAGCCTTTCATTTCTGATGCAATTAATATCTACCCCTGTGATAGGGGTTTCTTTATAGTAAATTTTGAAAACCCTGAAAGCAGACAATGTATTCTAGATTCTTGCCCTTGGTTTTGGGAAAACTAAGGCCTATTCATGAAGGCATGTAACCCATCATTCAATCCCTCAACAACAGTGATAACCTTAGTGCCATTTTGTGTAAGATTGTCAAACCCACCCTTTGCATCTTTGGAATTTCTCTTTGCTAAAATCCATTGGAAATGCAATTGGGAAATTTTATTGCAGGTGCCAAGGAACAGAGGAATATGCCAGAACCACCTATGCATGAATTTGTGTGGAAACAGACTTCATCGTCGAATTCTCTGCGGAAATAAACCTAACAAGTAAAGACTATGTGTGGAACTAGAAACTCGATTATGAAAGTGTCATCTTCATATGTCGATCCTGCTTTGAGACAGGTCATCTAGCCAAAAATTGCTCAAAAGCCTCCCAAAAAAATGCTAGAAAAAATCACCACAAATATACATGGTGGGAAGGAGCATGAAAAAAACACTACATTGTTATCAAAGAAGAATACTCTTGAGAAAACTCTGAATCACAAGAAATCGGGCAAGAAAGAAACAACTTTCAAAACAAGCAAGAGCAAAGCCCCCAACTTGACAACCCCTCATGCATCAACAATTATGAGGATTCGAATACTGCCCAAAATAAATGAAACAACAAGGCCAAACTTCTTCTTCGACTATCTTCAAAAGAACGAACACCAAATATCACGAAGCTAAGACACTAATGCCCCAAGAACCAGAAGAAATGAAGGATATACGAGATAAAGGAAATTGGAAGACCATAGAGAAAAAAAAAGAAAGCTATAGCACCAATCTTGCCAAGAAAGACGAGGAGCTTCCCATATTGACCCCGGTTAGATGTACCGTTGTTGACTTCAAATTTCTAATATATTTGTTCATTTATCAACTACTTACATTGGAATATCCTTGGTCTTATACATATATCGATGACAATAGTGGAGGGGACGCGAAGGGTTTCATAAAATAAACTGAAACGTTTTAATGAAAAAATTGAAACAATTTCATCCACCCACTTCATTTGAAGGGTTGCCACTTTAGTCGATTTGCGAAGGAGGTGTTTGCATAGGTTCAAATCCGCCTTCGATATTTTCTGAGCCTTGTAACACAGGGAGGTTCTGCATATGGTTGTTCAAAGTCACATGCAAAAGATATTAAGATATTTCGAGCTATAATCGACAAACAGGGCTTTTATTATGACGGGTTTTACTCGGCCAAAGCTCATGCAACATTGATGGGTAGTTTATTTTCCTTAGCCTCGAGATTGAAATAGGGACATGGAAAGAAAGTTCAAGGTGTCCACAAAGGAAAATGTGTCGGTCTCTTTTAGGTGATCGTTTCGACCAATGATGCAGGGAATTTTCCATGGTAATCTCAAACTTTATTTTCTCTATCATAATCATTTCTTGATATTTGCCTCCCTTCATTAGCTTACTTGGATTTTGTGAACTGTGAAGCAAACCTCTGAGATTCACCCTTTTAGAAATTTTCCCCAATTTCATGGGGCGCGTTTTGTTCCTCTTCTTCATTTAAAAGTCTTACTATTTTTTTATGGATTCAACTCTGAGCTGAGGAGTTTGAATTGTTCTATAGCATATTCTAGGTTTTCCAAACTAAATTTTATTTGTGGTAGGATGACATTCCTTTTTTCGGTTGTTGTGTTTCTAATTATGTGAAAAAATGTTGATGTGTAATGCTGGAGGATTAAGAGACATGTCAGTTTGTTCATTGGATGCTTTAAGGGTTAGGAGGACAAAGGGCAACACCTACTTTCCTTAGCAAATGCTCTATTTGGTCAATTGCAGTATGCCCTTCTTTTTCCTTTCTATATTTAAATGGGTTTAGTTTGTTTCCATATTTCAATTTTCTCTAATAATGGTGGACTTCATTGATTAAGAGTGTCAAGGGTTTTTTGGCATATGCACCCACAAATTAAACTTCGAAATTTTAAACAATAACATTATTAAATATTAATGGTCACAATAGGGATTGAAGGTCACAATAGTTGAGATGGCTGGCCTCATAGAAACGAAATGAATACATTGGTATTAGAAACCGATTTGTCTTTGTAGACAATATCGTGATGTATGGCCCCAGTGGAAATCGCGCTCGTGCAGGCCACCCCAGAATATCAAATCCTAATCACAAGCATAAATTCTTAACACTGTCCTAAAAAAATACCTCCTTTTCAAATACCACTTGTAAAATCTCATGTTTTTGTGTGCAAACCACAACGTTAGTTTCCTTGGTTTGTTCCTCAGTGCTTATTTGATTTTGTCAAGCCAAGCAGTAAATCCACAAAACAAACAATTGATTCGTCTATTATTCCATAGGTAGGTCATTGTTATATACAATAAGGAGTGATTTTTCAGCTCATCTCCCGATGACTGTTCACATTCCTAATTTATTTATTTACATAAAATTCCCCCAATCATGAATATTAGGTGTCAACATTCCCCCTTAATCCGAAGGATGTTGGTGAGTCCAAGCATCATTCTAAATCGTTCAAGCTTTTCCCTTCCAAGTGCTTTGGTGAAGATGTCTGCAATTTTCTCATTTGTGGAACAATGACGGATATGGATTGTTTTGGCCTTAACATGATGTCGAATCAGATGATATTTAGTGTTGATATGCTTCGTTCGATCATGGAGCTTTGGGTCCTTGGCCAACTTTATTGCAGAGTAGAGTTGATTGTAGAGTTGATGTCAATAATGAGTAGAGTAGATTGTACTTGTTTTACCTGCAAATCTTCAAGAATTTTCATGAGACACACAATTTCTTTTGCTGCTTCAGCTACTCCCACGTATTCTGCTTCTGTTGTGGAATCTGCTAGAACTGATTGTTTGCTTGATCTCTAGGAGACAACTCATGATCCAAGACTCATAGCATATCCTGAAGTAGATACTCCAGATTCCCTGTCTCCATCGAAGTCTGAATCAGAGTATTCGATCAAATTGAGGTCATCCACCTGTGTGTACTTGATTCCATAGTCTTGAGTTCCCTTCAAGTACTTTAGAACTCTTTTTGCGGTAGACCAATGCCCCTCAAAAGGCTTTTGCATAAACCTGGAGAGAATTCTAACAGAAAATGAAATGTCTGGTCTGGTAGTAGTAGGGTAGTTGAGACTTCCTACAAGCTGTCTATACTTTGCTGCATCCTCAAATTCCTTTCCTCCAATAGATGTGAGGTTTAAGTTTTGTTCCATTGGAGTGGTAAGAGGATTGCACTCTGTCATGGCAAATCTATTTAACAAATCTCCAATGTATTTCTTTTGAGAAAGAAATATGGACTTTGGATGTTGGGTTACTTCAATGCCAAGATAATAATGAAAATAGCCCAAATCAGTCATGTCAAAACATTTCCCCAATTCCTTCTTTATGGATGAAATGTAGCTTTCATTGTTCCCTGTCATGGCTTGATTTTTGACTGATCTGCAAAGTATACTGCTCCATCAACATTGTCAGTGAAATCTTCAAAAAAATATTTTCTATGAGTCATGTGACAGGTTGCTCCTGAATCAAGCAACCAATCATTTTTCTAGGAAGCAAGTGAAGCATTAAAAAAATATTCATTTACTCCAATATTACATTGTGCCTCAACATAGTGAGCGGATTCAGGTGCTTTACCTTTGTCTGTATCATCAGTTTTACCTTTCTGCTGGTTTATTTTTTGCTCAATTTTGTCCCATGGTAGCTTGCATGTCGATGTATCATGTGATCCATTTCTTCTGTAGCGAATACAATGTAAATCTGCCTTTTCTCCTTGAGAATGTCTGCCCCCTGCCTCTAAAATATTTTCCTCTTCCTCTTCGTCCACTTCTTCCTCTTGTAGAATCTTGAGCAGGATGTTTTTCTTTATGAGCAAGGCACACAGTCTCTTTAGAAGACTCAGGGGTTGTCTTCTTTCCAAAAGCTTTTTCTCTTTCAGCAAACTTTTTCACAAGAGAGTCAAAGGTCATATCTTTGAGATTTCCATTTTCTTGCAAAGACTTAAGATAATTGGAGTAAGTAGGATAAAGTGCCTTGAGAAAAGCAATAAGAGGGATATCCGGCTCAATCTTAGTGGATTTGATATCATGCATTATAGACTTTATTTCAGATGCAAGAGCAAGAGGATCATTATTTTGCAGTTCAAGAGTGAAGAGTTTAATCATGAATTGGACGAATTCAAGTGCAGAATGTAAGTCATAGACTTCCTTCAAATTTTGTAAAGCTTCAAAGGAAGTTGAATATGATGAAATATGGCAACTCACCTCTTTATTTACAGATGCTGCGATTAATGCATAAGCTTTGCTGTTCTTGTTTTCCCAAATGACGAGCTCTTTGTTTGAGGTATGTTGTACTAGGTCATTGTCTCCTTCTCCGACACATACTCCTTTCCACAACTCATTGAAGACGAGGGTGTGTTGTATCATCTGGGACCAATCAGGATAGTTCTCCTTGCCAGTGAGAACTATTCCTACCATAGAGATGATTGAATGCATTCTGTAAAAAAAATACTTCTGCTGATAGAAAAAATACTTCTACTGATATACAGTGAAATTGTACTCAAAAGGGAAAAAAGGATTCAAATACTTTATCCACTATGTTTTCTTCAAATCCCTCCAATGTTTATAAAAAACGTCCTCATATAATATCCAATATATAACTGGACCATTAACTCAATAAGAGCAGCGTATTCAATTCCACAGTGCACAACATTTCACGTTCATATAGCATAAATATACCAATCAACGCATTCAATAAAGCAGTGTTAGTACAACGCACAACATTTCACGTTCATATACCATATATACCATATATCATTTTGTATACCATATACCATTAAATGCAGAACTTGGACGAGCGCATAACATTAGACAGCGTTACCAAGCATACCATTATGCAACATTGCCATACCATTATACAACGTTACCAAAGGCATTCAAGCTTCCCACTCAAACGTTGTGTCAAATGCTGTGTCAAATACCATTCAACAAACGACAGTTTAATACCATATATATGCTAGACCATTCAACAACGTTAATATTCCACAGCGTTAATACTCAAATAGAGTTCAAGCCACAACGTTATACCATTCAATTTTATACCATTTTTAACACAACGTTCAAGCCACATCGTTATACTATTCAACATTCAATAAACCATTCAGTACCACTAGACAACGTTAAAACTCCAACACATATATACCAAAGTCGTTTTAATGCAGATATAAATTCAGTTCAAACTCAAACACATGGGCATATACCATTCTATGTTAAAGAAATATAGGTATCTCTGCGTGGCTCAGCAGACTCTACAACGTTCAAATGATTCACCCACAATCAATGCAATATGCCACAATTCAATAAACCAAGCGTTGATACCAAAACAATTTCAACTTCATAACGCATTCAAATAGCTTACCAAACACATTCAACTTCATAACGCATTCAAACTTGAATCATACGCATACCATTCGCATACCATTCAACAACGCATACTAGGAGCTGGTGGCGTATCTCTGCAGTGGCACCATCAAGCCTCAGCGCTAAAACAAGAAAAGACAGTGCTATAAAAAAATTGACAATATGTACAGATGTGCAGTGCTAGTAGAGGCAGGTTATTTTAGAATAGAAGGGAATAAGGCAGAAGCAGAGGCCAGGACAGAGGAGTTACAGGAGCATAATAGCTAAAACAAGGAGTTGGCTCTAATACCATGTCAGGTCAGGCAGTAACTCCACAAAACAAATAACTGATTCATCTATTATTCATAGGTAGGTAATTGTTATATACAATAAGGAGTGATTTTTCAGTTCATCTCCCGATGGTTGTTCACATTCCTAATTTATTTATTTACATAAAATTCCCCCAATCATGAAGATTAGGTGTCAACAGATTTGGGTCACGTATTTATGATTTTGTTGTTGTTCACAAAGATTAGACCCCAAGGCAACAAAAATTTGGTTTAATTTTAAGCTCTAAAAGTTGAATCTGGTACTTATTGGGGTGATATTGGAGGTAGAGTCAGTTTGAAATTATATGCTCAAACCGGTGAAAGGATAGCGAGACATTCCTAGGTTTAAATATTTAAATAGATTTTCAAATATGAGATCGCCCTTATCTGTGTGTAATTAATTAACAATCATATTAATAATACTATAAATAAATAATAATACCTTTATTAGTTTTAAAAACATTAATAATAATAATTCTTTTATAATTTAATTATGAACATTAATTTAACCATGTTTATATTATCTTAGAAGAATTTTGTGATCTATATTGTAGATAATGTTTTTCGGATTAATCACATCATTAGGATTTGGTAGACATTTCAAACCAACTAATGTGATTTATTCTCAATACAAGGTGAAAATATCATACAATCTTCATGAATAAATAACATGGATGCATCATTGCCTAAAGTTAGCCATTGGAGATTAGTTAAATGAGTAAATAAAAATGCTAAAATTGGGAGATAGGAATTATTTAATATTATAAGTTTCATTATAAATTAGCTATTCAAATTGCTATTAGTATTAATATTGATGATTATAAATAAATGAGCTTAAATCAATTATTTATATATAATAAATCATTTTATAATTATTAGCTAATATTATATATAATTAAGCAAAGCCTTTCGGTAGAGATCACATAAGGGAAATTTGTGGCCAACGCGTTTCAAACCAACAAGTGTGATTCATCATGTAGTCCTAATTATGAACCACACTTATTGCCTTCCAAAAGGCTTTGCTTAATTCTTTATGTATCACAAAATCTTCAATACATAAATTATATACAGTATTTAAATCAATATATTTTAATGAATTGATTCTTTTCTTTTTTTTGATAAGTAAGAGATGAACCTTCTATTGATATGAATAAAATACATAATTCACATAGAGCCCCAGATAGTAGGTACGACACAGCCAATAAAAATGGCTAACAACTTCTAGACAAGTCAAGACCATAAACTGACCCACCTGTAACAAAAGTAGATTCTAAACAAAACAGGGACACAACCCTTAGGTAACCGATAAGAACCACATAGCATCGATTAGTGCAAGCTCTGACCTATTCGCCGATAAGCAATAAGACCGTTGAATCCAAGCCATTGAAATCAGATTCCCGACCCGATGACCATCTTGGATATGATGTAGAAAAGAAGCAAGGGGGTTAACCCTGTGACGAGAGAAGTTTTCCACCACCTCTCCTTGCCATGTGTTGCCTTCTGTATGGAATCGTGTGCAATTGCTCCAAAACCTAAACGGCCTGTGTCCCGCGCAATAAACCACTTGTGGTTTTTGGATTTTGTGGAACCCACCTTGGTGCTGCTTAGAAACCTATTAGGAAAATATGATTTGTGAACATGGTCTTGTGGGGTGTTGGGCCCCCAGATGGTCCCACCAAGGGCCACGTGGCTCCTGATGGACCTGTCCATAATCTTATGAAGATGGGGTCCTCCTGAATAAGTTGGGTCCTAAATCGTTAAGTGAATAACACGATTGATCTCAACCCTAGAAAGAAATGCCCCTATCCAGTGTCCCACAGGGATATCGTACTGACAAGATGCACGGAGGTTAACTACACGATGAGAGAGGTTTTCTCCCTCATCTCTACGCCACGCGTCGTCTCTTAAATCGAATCACGTGGTTCTCCCATTATATTTGAAACTAGCCGAGACCCGCGTGATATACCGCTTGTGTTTTTGCATTCGTTGTATCGCTAGGTGGAGACCATCCATCCGAACCTGCTAATCTTTCTGCCTCCTTTTTTTCTAATCTATCCCTCAGGAGTTGCCAACAAAACCCTGCTGAGAAAAGAGAGTCTCAGCCATCCAATCTATATTATTGCTCACCTTGAGACCTTTCTCTATCACTCTAATGCTGAGGGAAAAGATACGAGAGATTAAGAACAAATATCGATGACAAATTGGGCATTTTCCTGCCCATATCTATTTTCGGTAACAACATTTCTCAACCATGAATCCCAGTCTACATTTTCTAGAGTGGAACAGTCGTCCCATAGCTGCCCAGCAGGAAGAAACTCCCATGGATGCCGAGAGTCCCTGTCCTTGTTAACCACCCCTTCATTGGCGAGTCTGTCTACAAGCGTCCTTGCCTTTCTTCTAACATGCACAAATATTATTGTTTTAAGGATTTGTCTGGTGAGGTTCCATTTTGAATCTTCTTGGCAACTTTGATGACCAATTCCAAGTCAACTTCAATTATGGCATTCTGTAAGTTTGCCTCTGCTAGGATCTCCATGCATTGATCTAATTCTAAAATTTCCGCCATGTTGTTGGTGCCCTTTTCGAGGTGTCCATGGAAGATGTATTTTAGATGTCCCTCAGGACCCCTGATGGCTCCACCAAAGCCAACTTCCCCGTGATTTCCCTTGGAGGCTCCACGAATATTGACTTTGAAAAAGCCTTGAGGAGGGGGCTGCTAACCCCTCTCCCCTGTGTTTAAGTTTCTCAGATCCTTCTTCACACCTTGAGGGTTGATGGCTTGAAGCTCCAAATTAATAAGAATTTGTATCTCCTGAGGTAGAGGAGGATTCATCGGTTTCGATATCCAAATGCTTCTGACTATTTCCCTGAGCTATTTCAAAATCTGATTGACGATAAGCTAGGGTTATCTGGCTTGGTTTATTGAAAATTATTCTATTTCTTTCTTTCCAAATGTTCCAGATGACAAAGCCTGGAATTAGCATCCAGGCTTTATTGATGATTTCATTTTCTTAGAAGTTTTTCCTCCATTTTGATAATGTATTGGATATGTTGAGCCTGTCCATGTCGGTCCGTTTGAAGCTTGAGACCACCCAATCCCAAATTTTGGTAGAGAAGGAGCATAGATTAAGTAGGTGTTCAATCATTTCCTCCTACAAGCCGCAAAGCTAACATTTAGAGGGGCCAATGAAACCTTTCTTCATAAGGTTTTTCCCAGTTAGGATTTTATTTTAATGAATAAGACAGATAAATAAATTTATTTTCATCCATTGAGAGGTCTAACATAGATCTTGCTAGACTTTCTCAACTTTTATCAAGTTAAATCCAGTGATTTCCTGTTTATCATCTTTGAGATTATAGTAACCTTCATTGTTCTTGCCCCATCTTAATTGTTCAAGAGAAGAGGAGACCAGAATCCTTCTGTTCTCTACGTCCTTAGCAAGAGCCTCTGCCATGCCCTTTAAAGGGATTTCTTCGTTGTAACTTAGATTCTTCCATTTCCTCCATTTATCCTTATTCCTTCCTTGACCCCAGAAGTCTTTTACTAATAAGATACCTTTGTTGTTTGTATCCCTTTTGAGGTCTACCAGTTCATTACTGTTCAAGATGGGTTCCTGTTGCCAGTTTTCCTCCCAGAAGTGAGCCCAGTCCCCAACTCTAATTTCCAAAAAACAATGCTTCTAGACAATGCTTTTGTTCTCCCCTGCAAGGTTCCAAATGTATGAGCCCATGATTTGTCTTGTCATTCTAATGTGATCCTGTTCCTTCCAGTGCTCGGTGTACTTTGAGTCGAAAGCTTGGCTCATGGTGCTCTCGACTCCTTGATCTATCACCACCACAACTTAGCTCCCAAAGCCTGACTCAGAGTCTCCAGATCATCCAGACCCTAACAACCATGGCTTTTGGGTTTGCAGAGCTTGTCCTAGAAATCTAGAGCCCACTTATTTTTCTTTTCCCCTCTGCCCCACAGAATATTCCTTTAAATGTTTCTTATCTGTTGCTTTAAGCCCTGACGAGCCAGTATAGCTGGAAAAATAAAAATGGGAATGGCCTGCAAAATCGCCTTGGTGAGCACTAGACACCCTGCCACGTTTAAAGGTATGTATGTGAAATTGTTGATTGTGTCCTGAAGCTTGTTTAAAATTGGTTCCCATATATGCTTACATAGGGGTTTATCAGTCAGAGGAACACCTAGATATTTGGAAGGTAATTATTCCATTTGAAAACCCAGAATCCTGGTCATATTTCTTTGTATTGCAATATTAGTGTTAAAGAAAAAAACCTTGGACTTGCTTTTGCTTACCTCTGTGCCTGCTACCATGGTGAAGTCATTTAAGATATATTTTATTTCACTTTCCTCCCTAACTGTGGGTACACCCTGTAGCATTGTGTCATCCAAAAAAAAATTATGAGTGTTGGCATCTCCATCTAGGGTGAGCTTGATTCCCTGAATTCTACCTTCAACATTTGCCATTTTGATTGCTCTACCAAGCCATTCCATCATGAGAACAAAGAGGAAGGGAGAGAGCAGATCACCTTGTCTGAGTCCCCTAGAAGGTGTAAAAGTATTGGAGGGAGCTCCATTAAGCATAATGGAAAAATTGGTCGTGGTGACTAAAGCCATAACCCATCTTATTTGGTCTTGGTTAAAGCCATAGGCTTTAAGAATGGCTCTGATGTAAGACCAACTATGTTTGTCATAGGACTCTGCAAGGTCTAATTGGATGATCATACTTGCTTGGTTGCTATGTTTCAGAGACTGTACCACCTCATGGGCTTGGATAATGTTGTTGACAATTTGCATTCCCTCCACATAGCCTCTTTGCTCCTCAAATATGAGCAAAGGTAGAAATGGATTGAGTCTGTTGACTATCACTTTGGAGATCATTTTGTAAACCACATCGCATAAGGCTATGGGTCTAAGCCCATCTAGTGTGATAACGTTTTCCTTTTTTGGGATTAGAGCTATAAAGGTTGCGTTTAGTGCTTTTAGAACCTTTTTGTGTTTCCTTGAGTCTTCAACTACCTCGAGTATGTCCTATTTGATTGTATCCTAGTAGGCTTTGAAGAAATCGACATTGAAGCCATCTGTTCCTCGTGCCTTTCCATTCTGCATATCCTTGATCACCTCACTAACCTCTTCTTCTGAGACTGGCTTATTGAGATTGTGGTTGTCCTCATTGGTGACCAACCTAGGAATGTACTAAGTGATCTTTGTAATGAACCTACATCTGTCTTCCATTGGCTCCTTTGCAATGTCTGAGAAGTGTTGTACTAGGGTTGACTCCATGTCCTTGTGAGTTACAAGTTCAGAACCTTGAGAGTCCTTTAACTTGTTGATTTTTTTATGTGCTCTGTGAGCCATAGTATATTTGTCAAAGAACTTAGTGTTCCTTTCTCCCTCTTTGATCCACTAGATCCGGAATTTCTTTCTCCAAAACATTTCCTCTTGTAGACAGTGTTTCTCCCATTCCTCCTACAAAGAATCAGTAAGCTTTTGTCTTTCCTCATTGAAACCCTTTGTGATATTGATCATATTGACTTCCTAGAGTTTCTGTTCAGTACTCATTCTCGTCTTGATGATATCACCAAATTCTTTCTTGTTACAATCCTTGAGTTTGGATTTAATGTATTTTAGTCTCTGCTGGAGCATGTACCCTGGATGTTCAAATCCTCCTCCCACCATTTGGCAATGTTTAATGAGTTGAAATATTTAATAATAATACTTTGATATATTAATTTTGACATTTATTTAAAAATATTTAATAACAATAACAATAAGCATTACTTAAAAATGATTAGAATAATGTACTAATATTTATTGATATTAATATTAATTAAATAATATATTAAGTGAAGAATTAATACATAAGTAATAAAATACTTAATTGATAATTATTATAGTTAACCATATTCATAAAATATATCCAAACAAAGTCATATTTTGTAGTTTATGCTCAAATAATTAATCATTATTATAATTTAAAAATTAGGCTATGATTGGCTTCCTTATATGTCAAATGACTCTTTAAAACTATTGGTTAATTAGGAATCATGAAAGAAAAGGAAATTCCATTTCTAACTTAGAAACTTAACATTCAATTGCATTTTCAATTAAACTTTCATGGTAGCAAACAAAGAGTCGCTACTAATATGCAATTGCCAAGGAAATTAGGCATCGAAGAAGAGGAAACACCATTTCTAGCTTAGCAACTTAACATTCAATTGCATTTTTAAATTTTCATGGGTGGCAAACTAGGAGTCGCTATTAATATGAAATTGCCAAGGAAAATTAAGATATCAGTCTATGCACATACTAACAATAAAATTTGATTTTTCAACTTATATAAGAAAAGGTAGTAGTGGCTTGAATCTGTTGGCTATCACTTTGGAGATGATTTTGTAAACCACATTGGATAAGGCTATGGGTCTAAACCCATCCAGTGTGAAAGCGTTTTCCTTTTTGGTGATTAGAGCTATAAAGGTTGCCTTTAGTGCTTTTAGAACGTTTTTGTGTTGCCTTGAGTCTTCAACTACCTCGAGTATGTCTTGTTTGACTATATACCAGCAAGCTTTGAAGAAATCAACATTGAAGCCATCTAGTCCTGGTGCTTTTCCATTTTTCATTTCCTTGATCACATCACTAACCTCTTCTTCTGAGACTGGCCCGTTGAGATTGTGGTTGTCCACATTGGTGACCAACTTAGGAATGTACTGAGTGATCTTTGTAATTAACCTGGATTTTTCTTCCATTGGCTCCTTTGTAATGTCCGAGAAGTGTTGTAGTAGGGTCGATTCTATGTCCTTGTGAGTTACAAGTTCAAAACCTTAAGAGTCCTTTAGCTTGTTGATTTTTTTATGTGCCCTCTGAACCATAGTAGATTTCTCAAAGAAATTAGTGTTCCTTTCTCCCTCTTTGATCCACTGGATCTCGGATTTCTATCTCCAAAAAGTTTCCTCTTGTAGACAACATTTCTCCCTTTCTTCCTACAGAGAATCAGTCAGTTTCTATCTTTCCTCATTGAAGCCCTTTGTGATATTGATCATATTGACTTCTGGGAGTTTCTATTCAATACTCATTCTGGTCTTCATGATATCACCAAATTCTTTCTTGTTCCAATCCTTGAATTTCGATTTAATGTTTTTTAGTCTTTGTCGGAGCATGTACATCTTAGTACCCTGGATGTTCAAATCCTTCTTCCACCATTTCACAATGTTTAATGAATTGAAATATTTAATAGTAATACATTGATATATTAATTTTGACATTTATTTGAAAATATTTAATAATAATAAACATTACTTCAAAATGTTTAGACTAATGTACTAATATTTATTGATATTAATATGAGTGAACCATATTCATAAAATATACCCAAACGCAGTCATATTTTGTAGCTTATGTTCAAATAATTAATCATGATTATATTTTAAAAATTAAAAATGTCGACATTACCAAAAAACACAGTATTTCATAACTTGAATATATTTCTTGTATTCATGCTTCTGTGATTCATAATGAATTAAGCAAAGTCCTTTAGTAGGAATCACATAAGAGAAATTTTTTGCTGACATGTTTCAAACCAATAAGTGTGGTTCATCATCAGACCAAATGAAGAGGCAGACCATGGAAAAAGCTTAAATAAAGAGCAATGTCGAGACATAATTAAGTAATGAGTATATTTGAACAATAATATGTAAATAATGATATTAATTTATTAATTATATTAAGAATCAAATATTATTAAGTACATGTGTATATTAAAATGACTAGTTTTGAAAAAAAGATTTAAAATTTCTTAAATAACAAAAAAAATCAAACTGCTAAACAAGGAGGGAGTCCAAAATTTTCGAAAAAAATGAGTCAAAACCGCTAATCAAGACAAGGTCATGTAATAAATAAAAAAACTATGGAAATAAATTAAACTAAATTAAAATTATTAATGATACTATATATATATATATATATATATATATGATATATATAATATATATATATATATCTAATATAATATAATATACTTATATTATAAGCATCCTAATATATAGTATAAATACTATATATATATATTATCTCAAATAAAAGTAATGAATAAATAAAATAGGGTCAACAATAAAATATGGGGTTGTGGTCTATTAAACAAATAACAAAAATACTAATAGGAGTTAAGCATAAATAGGATGATAAAATACACAAAACATGAAGGATCGAGAGAATAAACTCTAATGAAGAATAAATTGATTAAAAAATATTATAAAAAAGATGTTAATACCTGCATAGATAAAGAAACAAACAAAATAAATCCCAAAAAGAAGCTTAAAAAACTACGAGGAAAGGACAAGGCCCCAACTTCTACTAATATTCCAACAATCATATCTATTCAAATTTTTGGGTCTTTTCTCAATTTATAAGGCGTCCCTCAATTTATGATGATGGAAATGACTAACCCTAGCAACAACTTGGGCCTCCACAATGCAAATGTGGTTCTTAGATTTATATGTGTGCTCTGCCAAAGCAAAGAATTGGGTCTTGTCATGTTTGATGTCAACAACATACTCACAAATCCTTTGATTAGCCGAGCGACCGGTCTCACCAATGTAGGGAGTCCCACAGGAGCAAGGGATAACGTAAACACTCTTCATATTATTGGGGTCCACTGTGTCTTTTACAGATCTAAGGGAGTTTTGGATAGTACTTAAAGGCCTAAAGGTTGAACCCACCTTATGCTTCTTTAGGATCCTTGCAATCTTGTTAGTGGTCCCTTGGATAAAAGGAAGATGAAAAACTAAAAATCAATCCCTGGTATCTTTCTTAGCACAAAGACCTTTTTCATCTCTGAGAAAAGTCTTATTGCATTGGTGTCTAATATACCCATTATTAAAGAAAACACTTGGGAGATGTGCTTTCTTTTCATTGATATGGTTGTCATAAAAAACTCTTAAAGCTCTAGTCACTAAGGTGTTGAGAACACCAAGCTTTTGAGCTCGGAAATGATGAGAATTAGCATGAAGATATTGCTCAGTGTGAGTTTTATTACGAAATACTTAATGAGAAAAAGAGCCATCATCATTCCTTGAGAGAAGGATGTTAAGGAAGCGCACACTACCATAACATTCAAATTCCATGGTGAACTTTATTTATTTCAACCATGTTTATTTTAAGGTTTATAATATTTATCTTAGGGTTTATATACCTTGGGTTTATAATTTTTATCCCTTGGGTTTATTATTCTCTTGGTTTATAATATCAATGGTTTATGCTTATTAATCGAAAGTTTCAAATTCTTATGGTTTAATATTATTCCCTCGGGTTTATAATCCCTTGGGTTTTTAATATTAATCCCTTGGGTTTAAAATATTGATCCCTTGGGTTTATTTTTCCCTCATGTTTATAATATCGATCATGGTCAACCATGATCAACCATGTTTAAGAAATTCAATCAAGTTCAACCATCGGGAACCATATCTTATAAAATCAATCGTGGTCAACCACGGCTAATCATGGTTAGCCATGCTCCTACGTCACATTCTGACAAATATTGTCTCAATACTAAAGTCAAGCATTGTTTCAACCATTGTCCAACATTGCATTATGACAAAGATTATTTCAATATGATAATCATGGTCAACCATAGTCAATCATGGTCAATCTTGGTGGACCATGTTCAACCATGTTTTATAAAATAATACATTGTCATCCATGGTCAAACATCCTATTGTGACAAAAATTGTTTTAATATGAAAATTAACCACGGTGAAGCTTTGTCAAGCATGTTGCAATGTCACATTATGACAAAGATTGTCTCAATATGAAAATCAACGATGGTCAACCATATTTGTTTTAGTGTTTATAATATTTATCTTAGGGTTTATATACATTGGGTTTATAATATTA
>APFE030203941.1:191856-202547 GCA_000404065.3 Pinus taeda
AACTCTTCCAAAACTGGCAAGAAGTTGAAGTCTTCTGCTAGAGGAAGTGATCCTATTGTTTTAAAGAGGGAAACCTTCAACCATAAAAGGGAGGCCTCACCCCACATAAAAGGTAAAACTTCAACTTGAAAAGCGAAGTCTCAACATGTGATGGTTTAAGGATGACCAAAAACTCTGGAATGCTTATGCATTCCTAGAACTCTTCCAAAACTGGCAAGAATCTGGAGTCTTCTGCTAGAGGAAGTGTTCTCAATTTTGTCTCCGGAACTCTTCCAAAACTTGCAAGAAGCTGAAGTCTTCTGCGAGAGGAAGTGTTCTAGATTGCCTACTGAAGGCATGTTCACAGACATTTGTGTCTCTGGCTACAACTCTGAAACTGGTGTGGCAGGTTATGGCTCAGGCTTGCTTGATGTGGCTTTGAAGCTTGTAGATGACCATCATTTGCCCCCCTGTCAGATACAAGGTGAGAAGATGGATAAAACTCAACTGCAAGACTGTTCAATATTCTGGAACAAGTTCTTACATGTGTTTGGAATATCTTCTTGGCTGTTGATGCCCATTGCCAAGAAGCGATCCATCCTAGATGAATCTTTGTTCTTGCAGAACGTTTGTTTCTGAAGCATCTATTTGAAGAATGACTGGTTTTATGACAGTGCTTACATGGATGAAGATCAAAACAGTGATATTTCAGATGGCCAGCTCGGTCACAGTGTTGGCATTTCACGATCTCTTGTTATTGTTGCTGTGGAAGAGGAGCAGAGTCTGGAACAGCTGAAGCTGAATTGTCATGAGGAGCAGGTGAACTGTCATAAATGAATCCAGCAGTCTGAAACTGAATGGGCTTGGCATAGTCTGGAATATGAAAGGACAAGTCCTTGTCATATCCAAGACCAGTTATGTGCTTGTTGTGGACAAGCTGTTCCCAAGGTCTGATGATGGGCTTGGGAAGTGCAGACTGAACTTCTG
The DNA here is from genome assembly GCA_000404065.3 of Pinus taeda. Lineage (NCBI taxonomy): Eukaryota > Viridiplantae > Streptophyta > Pinopsida > Pinales > Pinaceae > Pinus > Pinus taeda. Next base: position 192,823 of record APFE030203941.1, read on the forward strand.
CATCTGCATTTACAACTGCTACTTTATTTGAATGAACTGTAACATTAATGGCTTGTTGCTGATGGGTGGTTGTCTCAAAGTTCTGAATGGAAACAGGTTCAGAATGACTTCTCTATTTTAATTCTTCTTGATGTAGATTTGTCTGAAGATGCAAAAACTTAATATTTTCTTGTGCATTTTGCAGGCAAGTTTGAATGTTAAAAAGAGTTTCCTTACTGACTTTTACCATCCCATCAACAGTGGAAAAGATTAGACTATTTAATAACTGTAATGCATCATCAATTCTGGTCATTTTCTTCATTATCTTATACGTTAAAGAAACTGATCACAACTATCAACCAGCGAAGAAGAAGCAACAATCACTGCAATATCCTTTATAAATCTCAGCAAATGATCAGTGACCTAACGTCCACCTTCAAGATTAAAAAAAAATTCCAAACTGTTGAAGTGTGTGTACATAGCTAAACTTGCATAAATTCCAGCAAAATGCAAAATGACTCTAAATCAGAAAATTACAATAGTATTTACTATCAACAAAATTCGGTTTGCTTGGACAAATGGTCAGATTCCAACGTTGTGCATCAGTGCACAAAATTTCGTACAGACTGTCTCGGTTCAGGTGGTTTGCCACAAAATGGACCTTCTCGAACACCTTAACTCTCAAGCTGAGCCCATACTAAAGTCTTTGTATATGTAACGCAAGAAAAAGGTATGACCACATCTTGATATGCCAGGCTTGCTAATTACTCGACTGATGCCCAATTCTATGAAATGCTGGGGACAGACTTTATATATAAAAAAAAGATAGCCAAACTAAGCCTCCTGCAAGAAATGGAGAACGTTGTTGTTGAAGCTCCTTCCAATCTTCCTTTAAATACCCAGAATTAGAGGAGTAGGTTCTGGATCTTCCACCATCAATGAATATGTTCTATGACAATGACGTCTTTCGGCAGCCTGGTAATGGAGGGAAAGGACAAGGTCGTCTCCTCATTCCTAAATTTACACATGCCCAGCTGAGTTCTTGATTGCAGTTTGCTTTCTCAAGAATAACTTCATTAATATACAAAGAAACCTAGCTGCAGCTTCTGGAGACACACCCAATTCTCTACATACTCTACATCTGTATAAGCAATGTCGATATTTGAATATAATGAAAGTGCTTTGGTGGCTATGGTTGGGAAAAACTGCTTTGCCATTACCAGTGATCGCCGTTTAGGTGTGCAACTGCAAACAATAGCTACTGATTTTCAACGCATTTTCAAGATTCATGATAAGCTATATGTGGGTCTTTATGGATTGGCCACAGATGTGCAGACTTTGTACCAAAGGTTTGCTTTTTGCCACAAGCTTTATCAGCTGCATGAGGAAAGAAATATGAGGCCAGAAACTTTTGCAAGTCTTGTTTCTGCGTTACTTTATGAAAAGAGGTTTGGTCCTTACTTTTGTCAACCAGTGATTTCTGGATTAGGGGAAGATGATAAACCATTTATCTGCACCATGGATTCGATTGGTGCCAAGGAACTGGCAAAGGACTTTGTTGTGGCTGGTACTGCTGCAGAGTCACTTTATGGTGCATGTGAGTCTATGTATAAGCCGGACATGGAACCGGAAGAGTTCCAGGAATTGTTTCTGAAAGATGACCCTCGTCTTCCAAATTTGTTTTTATTTTTCTTACATTCCGTTGCACACAAACGGCTTTGCCTCGTTTATTCTATCTTCCCGTCGTGCAACTCTCGTGGCCAATTATTTTGCGACTCTCCACACAATTTATTCTCACTTTTTTCCCAATCAAATTCAATCTCTTCACGCCTTTGTCTCGCCAGTTTTTTTTTTTGTTGATTTTGAAACGCTGGCAGCATTCAGACACAGTGAGCGTAGATCGTCCGCGTCCACCCTCACTTGCAACTTCTGGTAAATTGAAACGAATGACATCAAGAATCGCTCGGTCGATCTGCTCCCGAAACTTCCTAAGTTGTAAATTTTCCTGCTTTGGCCCAGTTTCTGTTTTTGCCAGAAATGATTTGCGGATTATTTTATGCTTTGGTACATTAAACCCAGAAAAGACCAGTCTTTAACAAAATTACAGGCTAGATTCAAATTTCCTCTCTACAATGTCGTGCCAATCTTCAACTCTAGTTTTCATTAGGCTATCAGATAAAAAATTTAATTTACAGATTCTGGATCGATTGGGACCGTTTGAACAATCTCTTCAGCAGAATGCAAACCCGTGGTTTAATAAAGCCATGAAAAAAGGCATTGAAGGACTTTCCCTATGCACAGTGATTTCCAAACAGAGATGGACCAAAGATATGAATTCCCTGGAGCAGACTGGAAACTTTTACATCAGACTCGTGGTGCTCTGATACATACAGCGTTTCAAACAGACAACGTTGTCGCCATGTCAGGCAGTGTTACCAAAACAGACAGTGTTGTCAGGCAGCGTTTCAAATAGGCGTTTCTCCTTCAGGCGTTTAGCAACTTGCAGCGTTCAGGCAGAGACAGCGCTTCAGGCGTTCTTTGTCAGGCAGATTCTGAGTAGAAGAGAGGGTATGGCATCAATTCTGGTAAAGGTGGACAGAGCAGGAGTGCAGCGTTCAGGACTGGCAGCGGCTGTGGAGGGGGGTAGGATTTTATATATGGAATATGGCAGAGCGAAGGTACAACGCAGGGATGGCAGAATTAATGGAGCGTTACAGAAGACTAGGCCAGCACTATTCAAGGCAACTCAGATCAGTTGCTCAGGGAAAACATGCCACACATCATGGCTCTGATACCATGTTAAACACACATGGTGAATGAGAGAAAATATGAAAGATAAAGCTTGCATTACATTTTTATTAGCAATAGATGTACATTTATAGTACAATATGGTGACCGTTGGGATTCACATCCCAAGGTCCCTTGGACTACTTAGTCTGTTCGGCTTCCACACTAACCCATTTAGGATTAGGTGTCCAACACATCCTAAGAAATGTATTTTTGGCCACTGTAGAGCCACATGGGTCAGCCAAACTAAAAAATAGAAAGGTTGGATACTTTATATTTGTACCAAGCTCAAATGGTAAGTTACAAACAATCAAGCTACCTTTTATTTCTACTCCAAGAGTATCGACTATGGTACATGCAATGCAACAAATAGAGAAAGCCAAAAATAAACTAGAAGAGCTCAAAGAGATAAAGACTGCCATGAAAATAGGAGACCATCTTCATACTCCTATAATCAAGCAAAGGATCTCAAACTTGAAATCATAAATAGAAAGAGAATGTTGTGCCGAAGAACCAAATTCTTTTTGGCATAGGAAACAACATTATGTGGAATTACCATATAAGGAAGAATATGAAGGAAAACCTTGCAAGAGCAGAGAAATTCCCACAAACAAAGAATGCAGAGATCTTTGTCAAAAGAAAATAAAAAACCTATTAGAAATAATACTAATCAGAGAATCCAACAGTCCTCGGAATTGCTATGGATTTTATGTCAATAAGCATTCAGAACAGTGAAGGGGAGTCCCAAGATTAGTCATACACTACAAACCTTTAAACGTTGTTCTTTCAGATGATACTTACCCTATTCCCCATAAAGCGAATCTCCTAGCAAGGATTAGAGGAGCTAAAGTATTTTTCAAATTTGATATGAAATTAGGTTTCTGGCAAGTGGAAATCCAAGAACCTGATAAATTTAAAGCAACTTTCAATGTCCCAGCAAGACTTGGAATGGAATGTGATGCATTTTCGACTAAAGCGTGCTCCTTCCAAATTCAAAAAGGTCATGGACACGATTTTTAAAGCATATTTTGACTAGTTATTGGTATATATTGATGATGTCCTTATATTTTCCAAAAATGTTCATGAACACTTCAAGCATGTTCAGAAATTTGTACAACTGCTCAAAAATAATGGGTTGGTTCTCAACAAGAAAAATATTGAACTCTTTCAAACAAGCATCAAATTCTTAGGTCACATAATCGAAGATGGATAGATCACTCTGCAAAAGCATGTTCTATGATTTGTTAATAAATTTCTAGATATTATCACTCACAAAACTCATGTGTAGATATTTTTGGGAAGCTTGAACTATGTGAGCAATTTTTATAAAAAATGTACCAAAGATAGAATATTACTTAATCATAAGTTATAAAAACATCCACAACCATGGTCTCACGCACACAGAGAAGCCATCAAAAGAATAAAAAATACGGTAAAAATTCTCCCTATTTTTCGTATTGCTTATGAAAATTCTTTCTAAATTGTTGAAACAAACACCAGGGATGTGGAATGGGAAAGAATTCTAAAGCAAAAGTAGCAATAAGAATAACAAGTTTTCCAGTTCGTCTAAGGAACCTAGAGCCCATCTACGAAGAACTACTCTACTATAGAAAATGATAGTAAAAGCAATATAGAATTGCATTGACAAATTTGATGTCCACCTAATCCATAAGAAGTTTATTTTAAGGATTGATGCCTTTGCACTAAAAAAGGTCCTCAACACAGACATAAAGAAACCTGGAGAAGCTAAGTTTGCCAAATGGCAGGCTCTATTTGCAAATTTCGACTTTGAAGTTGAACACATTAAAGGAGAAACAAATTGTTTACCTGGCTTTTTGAGTAGAGAATACCTCAATCAGAAAGACAATGTCATGGTGATAGTGACAGAATGGGATCCCTTCCAGCATACAAAAATTCTAAGAAGCATTCCTGAAACACAAAGTTGGGAAGAATATTGTACATAGTGGAAACCTACATGACAACTAAGAAATAAAAAAATACTAGATGCAAATCTACAATCTCATACATACATACAACATCTAGTACCTGAAAGAAAGATCTACGCCAAAGGCAGCAAGTGGATACATGACATGGTGTTTTAACAGAGTATTTTAGCTACTCATTTAGACAAAGAGTCCCTAGGTAAATATTTTTAGGATATCAATGTAATATGGACAGAAGGAAGCAGTCAAAAAAGAGTCTTCAATAAATTTCTTTATATTAATCGAACGAGATGGCCAACTTGGTATGATATTGCTTGAAATGTGGCCACAAGGTGATCCAACCATTTTCTTTCCGATACTATTTATAATTTCACAAACTACGAAAAACTATCGTGGGACATTATGAATGTAAACAAAAAGGATGAAACTCATTACACTAGAGTAAAATTTAGAGCTACATGGACTACAAAAAGACAGATACAGTGAGAAAATATTCAACAATGGTGGTTTGATTTTGGTGTTAATAAAACAACTATGGATCCCCTCTTCTTCCAAACATATTTCCAACTAGAATGTAATGGTTGTGGATTCTTCATTGAGTGTTGTCACACTCCTTTTAAGACCATTGGGGATTTAAATAATTATCCAAATGGTCAAATTCTTGATTACTTTATGAAATACACCATGAATGGTTAGTCATGACCAAGATAAAACACCAAATTGTTCTAAGGAAGCCAATGATTGTACAAAGGATATATACAAAGGCTTTAGACTCATGTAGATATTCCAAGATATGATTTCCAGGGACCACACTTTTTGGAGACTAATGAAAGTTCTTGTGGGCTTGTCCTAAAAAGAATCCACTATGTAATAATGATGTTTAGTCACACTACTGTACGTGACCAATTTTCTCGTGGGCTTTAATGTTTAAAATACTCTAGTATTGTTAGGTCCCTATAATACTAGTGATTACCCATTACTATTGTAGTTGTACCCTTTATTAATATTGTTGTGCCCCATATTGTTATTGTTGTGCCTTTATATTATTATTGTTAGGTCGGCTAGGTTATATTGTGACTCCTTAGACTCCTATATATAGAAAGGAGGTTTTTCATTTGAATCATCAAATAATCATTAATTTGAGTAAGGTAAAGGAGGTTGCCTCCTTGAAGAGGCTAAATTCTGAGGCGTTAATCTATCTTTTCTATCTTTTTGTGAGCTAGTTTCATAACATTTGGTATGAGAGCTTTGGACTCTAGGGTTTTGCTGCTCCAAATTGGTCATCGTGGCATTTCCGCTATAACTTTTTTTTCTGCGACATTTTAGAAGCGAAAAAAAACCATTCGAGAGGAAATTGCACTGAACCTCGAGTCTGAATTTCAAAGCTTTTCGCTCTATATTTGTAGAGATATGATCTGACGAAGTTGGTCTTTTTGTAGACTCCTGAATTACATTCCAAATAGGTGACCTGGGGAAAATCATCATAACTTTATCTCTGAGCATCGTATTGAAATTTCGTCAGAAGTTACAAAAAGAGGATGAATTGTAGTTTCTTGTATATATTTTTTAGAGACAAAGGTTGAAACAGGGACACATGGCACGTTGTACAAGTTCGCTCTACTGAATTAGTCTATAATCAGGTCACTGTGGGAGATTTGACATAACTCTTCCTTGGATAATCCAATTGGGATCAGACTAGTGGCATTGCAAAGAGGACACAGAGAGCTACTATAGGTCACAATTTCAAAACTAGATGACTGAAATTATAGAGATACGTCAAAGGCAACATCAAGCTCCTACAAAGTGAAAAAAGGTGTGTAGATGTTTTAGAATTTTTGCTTAAGCTTTGGTTTGAAAAATTATTTTGAAGGAATTCAAAGGGAATAGTAAAGCATTATTATCAGTAACTGATTCCCAAGCAAAAGAAAATTAAAACACCTAGTAAGCAACCGGAAAGCTCTAGCATAACTCATGAAGAAGACGAAGAAATACTACATGATATATCAAAATTAGAAGACAAAGTGCAACAAATTTCACTCTCACAAAAGCTAACAGAAGCTAAGGTGAATGGCGTGGAAGCTAAGATTGATGATTTGAAGATAGATTTGAACACAAATTTGACATATTCTCTACAAGAAATACTTACTAATTGTGAAAGGGTAGCAAAGGAAACTAATGTGAACAAAAGAAATGTTAATCATGATTTCATAGACTTAGATGTTTGATCGAAGACCCACCATATTCCAAAAATCGATATGATGAAGTTTGATGGCAAGGATCCCGCAAGATGGATATTATAGATGGAGCAATTTTTCGATCTCAATAATGTGCAAAACACACAAAAGTTACGTATTGCAACTTTATACTTGGAACCAAATTAGTTTGTATGGTATCAATGGCTTTGGTCTCGTAAATAAATTATCACTTGGGCAGTTTTTACAAAAGAATTGATAGCACATTATGAGGATACAAAAAGAAACACCTTTTTCAGCCAATTGATAAGTCTCAAACAAAAGGGTTCAATAATGGAGCACATTGAGGAGTTCCACAAATTGCACATAAGGGTAAAAAATATTTCAGAGGATCATAGGATTGATGTGTTCATAGGGACTTTAAAGGATAATATCCAACATGTTGTTCACCTTTGGGAAACTAATTCATTAGAGAAGGCATTCAGGTTAGCAAGAAAAATGGAAAACAAAATTATGGCAACCAAGAAGCGTACCACTCAAAATTATAAACATGGAAGTGTTGTTGCCCCTAGCCTTCCACAAACTAAAAGTTTGACACCACAATAATTGGAAGAAAAATGAGTAAACGGAATTTGTTACAGTTGTGATAGCAAATATAATAAAGTTCATAAGTGTGCTGAGAAGAAATTATTCTACATAGATTGTGAAGTGGAAGAAGAAAAGGAGCAAGAAAGTTCAAAAGAAGAGGGTATACTCCCGGAACAAAGCCTAGATAAAGAAGAAAAAAATCCGACCATATCTTGTAATGCATTGGCTGGAAATAGCACTCCTCAAACCATCAAGATAGAAGGACAAATCAAGAAGAAAAAGGTAATAGTGTTGATTGATTCAGGAAGTACCCACAATTATATTCATTGTAAGGTAGCAAAAGAATTGAATTGCTTCCTATATCTAGCACCAGAGTGTCAAGTGATGATTGAAAATGGAAGAACAATAAATTGCTCTGGAGGAAAGTGCCATAATATCAAGTTATCCATGGGAGAATATGTATTGACTAGCCCAATGCTTTCAATTCCAATGGGAGGTGCTGATGTTGTACTAGGAGTCCAATGGCTACAATCCTTGGGTACAATAGCTTTTAATTTTCAAGAACTTTTCATCAAATTTTCTGCGAAAGGAAAGGAAGTTGAATTAAGGGGTATTGCAGGGAAACCAAGAAAGATAATCAGCTCTAATGGTATGAAAAAGCTTCTAAACAAGGAACAAAGAGGTGTAATTGCATAATTATGTTCGCTAGATGTTTCCACATCGGAATCATCTACTTCTCCAGATCTCCAAAAAGTCTTGGACAATCATTCCAAGGTATTTGAGACTCCCAAAGGTCTCCCACCTATGCGTGATCATGATCATGCTATTCATCTGATTCCAGGAAGTGTTCCTCCAAACATCAGGCCGTACAGATATCCCTATGTACAAAAGAGTGAAATTGAACGTATGGTTGCAGAAATGCTAGAGGCTGGTATAATTCAACCGAGTTAAAGTTCTTTCTCTGCTCCAATAGTATTGGTGCATAAGAACGATGGATCATGGCGCATGTGTCCGGATTATAGGGAGCTCAATAAGCTCACTATTAAAGATAAGTTTCCCATTCCTGTCATTGATGAATTACTGGATGAATTGCATGGATCAATTTACTTGACCAAGTTGGATCTTCGTTCAGGATATCATCAAATCAGAATGAAGACTGAAGACATTCCTTAAACAACATTTAGAACTCATGAGGGTCATTATGAATTTTTGGTCATGCCTTTTGGCCTTACCAAAGCTCCCTCAACATTTCAAGGTTTGATGAATTCAATTTTCAAACCATTCCTTAGAAAACTTTTGTTAGTGTTCTTTGATGATATACTAATCTACAGCAAGTCTTGGAAGGATCATGTTGAACATGTTGACAGGGTGCTATAACTATTGGAGGAAAAACAACTATATGCAAAAAGATCCAAATGTTTCTTTGGAGTACAAGAGGTGGAATATCTGGGTCATATTGTATCTCATGAAGGAGTTAAGGTAGACCCTAACAAAATTAAAGCCATTTAGGAATGGAAAATCCCCACATCCATAAAGCATTTGCGAGGATTGCTCTGGTTGACAGGGTAATATCGCAAGTTTGTTAGGAATTATGGGCGAATAGCAGCACCTCTAACAAAATTATTGAAGAAAGATGCATTTTCATGGATTCCAGAAGAAATAAAGGCCTTCGAACATCTTAAAGAGGCAATGTGCCAAGCACCAGTCTTAGCTACACCAGACTTCACAAAAACCTTTATTGTGGAATGTGATGCTTCAAGAAATGTAATTGGTGCTATTTTAATGCAAGATGAAAGACCCATTCCTTTTGAAAGTTGTCCAATCAAGGGAAAGTTTTTACACAAAGATATCTATGAGAAGGAAATGTTGGCAATACTACATGCACTTAAGAAATGGTGACCCTACCTAATGGGAAGACACTTCAAAAAAACGGATCATGATAGCCTTAAATACTTTTTAGAACAAAGATTATCCTCTGAAGAGCAACAAAAGTGGGTCACAAAGATGTTGGGTTATGACTTTGAAATCATCTACAAAAAAGGGAAGCAAAATGTGGTGGCATATGCACTCTCAAGAACGGATGAGGATGTGGAAGCATTGGTGTGTGCCATTTCTATTATCCAACCAGATTGGATAAACGAAGCAAGGGAGGAATCAAAGAATGTCAAAGAAGTGTGGGCACTTATTCGAAAGTTACAACAAGATTCCAGTACATCTGATACATTTAGCTGGAAAA
>APFE030203941.1:202567-221573 GCA_000404065.3 Pinus taeda
GTCATCATGGTGGTAGTTGACAGACTTACCAAGTATGCACACTTCTGTGCATTATCACATCCATTTAAAGACAGTACAGTTTCTACTGCATTTATGGAAACAATTCAACAGCTACATAGAAACCCAAAGATTATTGTAAGTGACAAAGATCCCATTTTCACTAGAAAGTTTTGGACAAAATTATTTTCTTGTCTCGGTACTTAGTTAGCCCATAGATCATCTTATCATCCTCAGTTTGATGGGCAAACTGAGATAGTAAACAAATGTTTGGAAGGATACCCTCATTTTGTATCCGATAAACAAAGACAATGGGTCAAGTGGTTGCCTCTGGCTGAATGGTGGTATAACACTTCCTTCCATACAGCAACAAAAATTACCCCATTTATGGCACTTTATGGATATAAGCCACCATCCATCACATATATTTAAGTGAAAATTATAAGGTTCAAGCAGTGGAACATCACATCGAGCATCAACAACAAGTCCTCCAACTCTTAAAGGATAACTTCGTGTTGGCACAAAAGAGAATGAAACAACAGGCATATCAACATCACAGCAAAACAAATTTTTATGTAGGTGATTGGGTATTCCTACGCTACAACCATATAAACAAATGTCCCTCAAGCAAGCTAAGAAGGATAATAAATTATCACCAAAGTATTATGGTCTGTATAAGGTGTTGCAAAAGATTCGTACTATGGCATACACATTGGAGCTTCTTGCAGCTTCTCAACTGCACCCAATTTTCCATGTTTCAATTTTAAAGAAGGTTATAGGTGTAAAGCTCCCAGTTCAAATAATATTGCCAGAACTTGACGAGGAAGGAAAAATTATATTGGAACAACAAACAGTCACAAAAACAAGAACTCGATGGCTACGAAATTGATCAATTTCAGAGTATCTCATCAAGCAGAAGAACTTATCCGCTAAAGATTCCACATGGGAGGATGCGAATTTTATACAGAAACATCCAAAACTACTCAAGCGTTGAGGACAACATTTTTTTGAAGGAGAGGGGCATGTTAGGTCCCTATAATACTAGTGATTACCCCATTACTATTGTAGTTTTACCCCTTATTAATATTGTTGTGCCCCTATTGTCCCCATATTGTTATTATTGTGCCCCATAAAAGCTCTCTATTGTTATTTTTGTGCCTTTATATTATTATTGTTAGGTTGGATGAGTTATGTTGTGACTCCTTAGACTCCTATATATAAAAATGTGGTTTTGTCATTTGAATAATCAAAGAATCATTCATTTATGTAATGTACAGGAGGTTTCCCCCTCGAAGAGGTTGAATTATAAGGCATTGATCTATCTTTTCTATCTTTTTGTGAGGTGGTTTCATAAGAACTATGTAAATATCTTATCTTTCTAGAGTTTAAAGAAATAAACAGTGTAAAGTTTTTCGTGGGATTTGTTCAAATCATCCACTTTGTGAACCAGTATGAAGATCCTCTTTTCAATCATGGGACTCAGAGCACTTCTCTGGATTTTGGTGGGATTTGTGCCACATCTCAATGACTGATGGAGTATAGTACCAAATATGTATGCTATATCATTGAATTTTGGTCTCCTCAATCTCCTATATAAGAAGAGAGCTAGGCTCATTTAAGGAATTCAGATTGAGTGTGAGTTTTGAGTTTGAGAATAAATTTCTTGCTTTCATCTCCTTAGAGTTTAGATCTGAGAAGCCTGTGCATCAGAGTGGGAGATCTAGTGAGAACCTAAAGTGGTCAAATTCTTAGGATTGAAGTTTGTGAAGTGTGTTTTAGAGATTAAAGTTCTAAGGCAAATTCTTTGAAAGGCCAGGAATCCTTTAGACAACTTCTTGCTTGTCAATTCGCAACATCTGATAAAAGCCTAAGCAGTTTATCTCTAGTAAAAAGTTATAGAATCTATATGAAAATGTTGTAAGCAAAATATTCATAAATAATATGAGTATCCATTTCTGAGTTATTTTCATCTGAGTACTTTCCTATTTTTCCACCTATGTTATATTGTATGTTGAGGTAGTATCTGTGAGACAAGAGGTTTTCTTGAGGTTCACCGGAGGTTTGAAGAGGTCTCAGGAGCACCATTATGTTAAAGGCAGGAGGCCGTGTGAAGGACGCTAGAGTTGTAAAGATCAAAGGTTCATGTACGGGTTCGTGTATTGATCATAGAATAAGGGCGTCAACAATAGCAAGCTTCATGTCTAAAGCCCCCATAGCAAATTGGTATCAGAGCAAGTAATGTTTGGTTCATTGCAGTTAGTACTCAAAATATATAAGTCTATAAAATGGATAGTTCTAGAAGATCAATATCCTTCAAAGAGCTTGAAGCCAACGAACAAGCTGAAGAAAACTATCTAAAAGGGTTATAAATTCTGCACAACTTGAATATCTAAAGAGTCCACGTTCACCTAAGTGGTGTTTTCGTAGCATCTCCTCTACAAAAGTATATGTTGATCTAAAGTATATGCTTATCATCCTACGCTCAAATTGGGTAGATGAGTAAACTGTTCAGCATAGCTATGTCGCACCCTAAAAGTATTGTCGCCAACCGTAAAAGTGCAAATAAAAGCAATTCTAGCTCGCGATATCCGAAGATGGAAATGACACTAAAGGTGAGAATGGAGATAATGAATCCATAATCATATATCGCATAGGAGGGGGAAAGCCATGTAAATGGCACCAATGCACTTGTACTCATTTTGGACACTCACAAACATTAATTTATTATATGATTTATAATGAATGGAATTTTTTTTAAAATTGTGTAATATGTATGAAATCAGATATTTCAGTTTATATCATATTTTGTTTAACCCAAAAGAATCAAATAGTGTGTCTCCAATTAACCAATTGAACTACCCTGGAACGGTTTATATCATAAGTAACTACAAATTTATTTCAAATTACTAAGATCTTTGTCTGTAATTGGGCTCTGTCGTGTTACTAAGATATTCATATGTAATTATTTCAAATACTTTTACTCACAAAAGAGAAACACTACAACAACAAGTATAATTAGTTTCCCTGTCTTTCCATCTTGTCCTACATGGAGGTTTAGAATTACAGACAACTTTCCTCGGAGAAACATTGGGAACATTTTGTTTAATCCTTTGCCCAAGGTTTCTCCTGCCATTGAATCTATATTGAAATTTTTTACATTCTTAATACTAAAAAAAAAAAATTAATCAAATATTTAGAAATTTACAATTGACTTTATATATATGGTTTTTTTACCTAGGTCATAATTTTCTTTATTGGTTAATTTTTTTTTGGTAAAAAATCTAACCATAGAAGTTTTTTTATTGTTTTCATATAATGGAAATAGAAAAATCAAACCATAAGATTGTTTATGATGCTTTTGTATGGTGGAAATAGATTCAAACTTTGGAACATGGAAAACACTGAAGCTCCGAAACTCTACGTTGTAACTTTTCCCAAAAAAAAATTAAGAGATTTTTCATTAAAATCTTACTTTAAGTTCTCCTATTTTCCAAACAATATTGTGACCTAGTTAAACTACACTAGTATATTGATGTAGGAGCATCCAGCTCACCATAACCGGGCAAAGTCTCAACCAGGTTTGAAGGTTATTGATCAACGAGATTATTTTATTTTTACATATTCAGCAGATAGTTTTTTTATTAACTTGTTTCTTTTAACAGAGTTGGTGAATTCAGTCACAGTTAGTTAAATGGCTAGAATTAATGTAGTTTGAACAATAGCTAGGGAATAGTTTGTTAAATTAGGAGAGCAATGACAAACTGCTCATACAAATCTTGTAATGTCAGACAAATATGGTTATCAATGATAACAATATCTTTATGTAATCCTATGGTAGTTTGATTAACTGCAAAATCAACTGAAATGGAAGGGCATAAAAGCCAAAATGTAACAGAGGGAAGGGGTTCAGCAATTTCAGAAGGAGAGAAATAAAACGAACAAAACACAAATATATATCGCTCAGATCATTGTCCATCTGCAAATATTTTCATTTTTCATTCTAGTATTAATTTTTATTACAGTTTGATAAAGAAACAAATTGAGAATTCCTATGAACGCACTATTCTACATCTCGAATATGAAAACACAATTTATCTCCAACATTGGACGGATTTCCACACACAGCCAAGAAAAGAACCGAGAGGCATAAACAACTGAAGTACCGGACAAAATAATTGCACACAGAAAGCGACCACGACAAAATAATTCAACAGAGAAAGCGACCACAGAACAGAGGTAATTTTGTTACGCACTTTTTCGCATTCCACTGAGAAATCAAAATCGATTGCCAAGTATTTCTATTAATTATCGTCAAACATAACATATATGTATATTAAGGGTTCCATTCCCGTAAGTAAAACAAAATTAAGTGTGTAACCGAAGTAGCGTTACAACCAAAACCCTGGACGAGGGTTCATCCATAGCCAACGACAACCTTTTCTATTTAACACCCACTGTGAAAATCGAACGCGGAAGAAGCAGCAAGGACAAGCTACAGACAACAACAAACTATAGGCGACCTACAGTACCCGTGACCATTAACCATTCTGGATAATAGACCAAAAATCTTGAGGAGTCAGGGCTACCGAGAATCGGTTCATTGTGACAAAAGGAATTGGAGAACCCACGTGCTCAGGCTGCAACCAACGACCTGTAACCAACAAACACCAAAGTTAAGTTATAGGTGTGTTAAGGGAGAAACCATTCAATTAAGCAAACCAATGCATGCTGAGAAAATCACCATAGTTACCTGAGCAAGCAGAGTCGAAATTGAGCCATAGTGACATCACAGACAAGTTGCATAGCTGGAGACCAAAGGAGCAACGTGGGTAAGTAACAGTAACAGAAGCAGGACAGATTGAAGCAGGGACGGAAGACATTACCTGTTTGAGCCAACGAGCGACCGCCAAAGTAACCCTGTGCTCAGAACAAACACCAACGTTCACAAAATGAAAACCTAGAGTAACGGAAAGCGTGAGGTTTGAAACCAGATTTGAGCCGTAGAAACAACAAGAGTTTGAAGAGTAAGTCCTAACAGCAACACATACACAGGTCCACAACAAAATGAGAAAGAAATCGAAAAGCAACCCTGACCAAACCATATACGTAGGTCTACATACAGCAAACAAGAATACGAAGGGCAAATACAACGAAAAACCATTTACAGAGCACATGTAGTTATAAAAGCAATAGCCAGGAACTTACCAGATTCGAATCAACACCACAGAGCCAAGAGACAACAGCATACAAGCGAAACTTTCCATAAGTTCACAGCCAAGTCGAGTGGAGGAGTATTCGTGAACAGTTACCAACCGAAGACAACCAGTATTCACCATTACAAACGAAACAATGTTCCACAGATCAAACCTAGAAAACCCTCGCAGACATTCCCAGCGAAAAGAATAATCCAGAATAAAAAAAAGAGTCAGTTGCTTGGCACAAAGAGCGAGTCAGAAATAGGATCGAGGCATCAGGACGAGCCATAAATGCAGCATTAAACTCACAACTACCACCCACTGTGAAGAAATCTCCAGAGACGATCTCTACGCGAGGACACAGCTGATATTTGTGGACACGTCATTACATATGGACGTGTGGAAAAGTGGGCCCTTTGGGCTGGGTTACATCAGAGTGGTATCAGAGCATAGTTAAGTAGATTGATAATATGGATGTAGGGTGACGAGGACGAGGCCGAGGTGCTTGTAGAATGCTAGATGAAGTGTTACGAGAGGAACTCAGAGTTCTTACTGCTCATTTGGAAGCAGTAGAGGCAGGTAGGCGAAGAGATCCAGAAATGGGCGATGTAAGTGAAGAGGAAGTAGAAGTGGCAGCAGATGGACCTGAAGGTGAATCCGCAGAGGTGAAATTGCTGAAGTTTGTTTTACTATCAAACAGTAGACCTAAACCAGAGCTCCCGACGTACGACAACAACTTGTCTATCGATGTTTTGTTAGATTGGATTAGCGAGATGGACAAGTATTTTGAGTGCGAGGAAGTTAGCGAAGACTGTAGAGTCAAATTCGCAGCGACGAAGCTGAAGGGACACGTAGCCCTATGGTGGGATAGTGTCTAGAATGAGAGGAAGAGGTTGAATAAAGCGTCGATTAAAACTTGGTCAAGAATGGTGGCCAAGTTGAAGGGCAGATTTCTGTCAAGGGACTATGAAATTGCATTACATAGACAGGTACAAAATTTAAGGCAGAGAGGATTGACTGTAAAGTAGTACACGGAGGAGTTCTACCGAGTGAATTTGTGAGCCGGATATACAGAAGATACCGCAGAAAGGACAGTAGGTATGTTAATGGGCTGAGAATGGAAATTCTAGATGAAATAAGTATTTTATCCCCAAATAATACCGAGGAGGCATACCAGAGTGCAATAAAAGCAGAGGAGAAAATTACCAGAAGGAAAAATGCTCGGAGAGGAAAAGGATGTAGCAGAGGGAATGGCCAGTCCTATGGCAAGGGCCGGACTGTTAACAATAGTGAGGAAACCAGCAGTTTGAAAACTCCAGGAACAACAGAGAAAGGAGATAGTATGAGAGGTGGCAGATCGTCCCAGGGCGGCAGGGGAAATGGCCAAGGAAGTGGGGCTGGTTATCAGTGTTATAGATGCCACAAGTGGGGGCATCACTCGTTTTAGTGGCCAGAAGTAGATTCAGCTGGACAGCGGGGTGCGTACGTGGTGCAACTGGAGGAACAGAAACACTCCCTCAAGAGGCAGAGAATGCCCCAGAGACGGGAGAAGCTTTGCTGCTGCATAAGGTGCTATTGAAACCAGTCGATGAGAGTACCGAACAGACACAACGGAAAGCTCTATTCAGGACGCTTTGCAAATCACAGGGTAAGTGTTGTAGAATGATAGTCGACAGTGGAAGTACTCACAATTTAGTATCCACAGAAATGGTGGAAAAGTTGGGGTTGAAACGCCTAAAGCATCCCAACCCATATATAGTTTCATGGTTACAAAAGGGCCACCAATTGCTAGTGGATGAGCAAAGCGAGCTTGAGTTTCAGATAAGCATATATAAGGACAAGATTATCTGTGACATCATGCCAATGAACGTATGTCACATATTGCTGGGTAGGCGTTGGCAATATGATAGGAAGGTAACACACGATGGAGTGGTGAATTGTTATAAATTCGAGAAAGATGGGGTCAGGCATACTCTTGTTCCTATCAAGGAAGAGAAAGGAGCAACTGAAACAAGTGAAACCAAAGCATTGCTAGTGAGTGGAAAGCAATTTTTAAAATAGGTAGAGGGTAGCGAAATAGGTTATATGGTAGTCAAGAAAACAAGGACAGTTCTGTTACACACTGAGATATCAGATTTGCCCATAGAGATACAGCGAATGTTGGAAGAGTTTACAGACATAGTGGTGAGATGACTTGCGAGACAAGTTGCCACCCAGGTAGAGTATTTGTCACCACATTGATTTTATACTCGGAGCCAGCTTGCCAAATAAAGCAGCCTACCGAATGAGCCCCACGGATAATGAAGAAATCAGGAAACAGGTGCAAGAACTGTTGGACAAAGGTTTAATAAGGGAAAGCTTGAGCCCATGTGCTGTGCCAACAGTCCTCTCTCCCAAGAAGGGAGGAGAATGGTGGATGTGCACCGACTCAAGAGCCATCAATAAAATCACCATCCGGTACAGATTTCTGTTACCGGGAATGGATGATATAATGGAATGTTTAAGTGGGGCGGTTTATTTCTCCAAAATAGATTTGAAAAGCGGGTATCATCAGATTCGGATACGGGAGGGGGACGAGTGGAAGACGGCCTTTAAAAAAAATGATGGGCTGTATGAGTGGTTGGTCATGGAATTTGGGGTGAGTAATGCGCCCAGCACATTCATGAGGCTAATGAATGAGATATTGAAGGAATATATTGGAAAATTTGTGATAGTTTATTTAGATGACATCCTTATTTTCAGCGGAACGAAAGAAGAACACTTTCGACATGTGTGCAAAGTGTTGGAGAAACTACAGCAGAACAAACTACTGATAAACTTGAAGAAATGTACTTTTCTGTAGAGGGAATTAATTTATTTGGTGTTTGTGATAGCAAAAAATGAATTGAAGATGGATCCGGAGAAGGTAGCGGCAATAGTAAATTGGCCGTCTCCAAAAAATTTATTTGAGGTACGTAGTTTCCACGGATTGGCAAGTTTTTAATAGGAAGTTTATTAAGAGCTTCAGTAGAATTTGTGCACCCATGCTGGATACCATCAAAAAGGCCAGACAGCCTTTTCGGTGGATAGAAGCAGCGGAGAAAGTTTTCAATTATTGAAAAGGAAGATTACTGAGAGGCTGATCCTAAGGCTACAAGATTTTCAGAAATTGTTTCAAGTACGTTGTGACACTAGCGGGACAGCAATCGAGGTTGTACTCAGTTAGGAGGACAACCCTGTGGCATTTTTTGGCGAGAAGCTGAATGAGAATATGCAGAAATACTCCTCATATGACAAAGAGTTTTATGCAGTTGTACAGGCCTTAAGACACTGGAGGCATTATTTACGAGGGAATGAATTCGTGCTATTTTCAGATAATTCTGCACTACAATATGTAATGCAGCAACACAAACGCAACCACAAACATGCCAAATGGGTTGAGTATTTACAGAGTTTTAATTTCATGCTAAAGCACATTAGTGGGCAGGAAAACAAGGTGGCCGACGCATTGAGTAGAAAGGCTCTACTTTTGCAGGAGAGTGCTATATAGGTGTTGGGTTTTGAGCATTTACGGGACCTTTACCAGACGGATACAGATTTCAGAGAAGCCTATGAGGCGTGCCAGAACCCTTTGATAGGGGGTAACAGTCCTTGGTTGGACTATAATATACAGGAAAAGTTGTTGCTTAAAGGAGGATAATTGTGCATACCCAACTATTCAATGAGGGAGAATATTATTCGCAAGAAACACAGTGAGGGTTTGGCCAGACACTTTGGAATAGATAAGACCCTATAACAACTTAGTCATTTCTATTTTTTGCCAAGAATGTGATGAGACGTACAACGTTTTGTGACTAAGTGTAAAGTGTGCCAATTGGCGAAGGGACACAGCCAGAATACAGGACTGTATGCACCGTTTCCTATCCCAAGCAGTTTGTGGGATTCTGTCAGTCTAGATTTTGTTTTAGGACTGCCAAAGACACAGAGAGGTATGATTCAGTAATGGTAGTGGTGGACAGGTTCTGAAAAATGCAAATTTTATACCTTGCCGGAAAACTAGTGACGTCACCCACGTGGCCCACTTGTTTTCCAATGAGATTGTCAGGTTGCATGGATTACCCAAAACTATCCTTTCAGACAGGGACATGAAATTCACGAGACATTTTTGGTGTACCTTATGGAAAAAGATGAACACAGACTTAAGTTACAGTTCTTCATATCACCCACAAACCGACGGGCAGACAGAAGTTGTGAACAGGAGCTTGGGAAACCTGTTACGTAGCTTAGTCGGGGAGAATTCATAGATGTGGGACTGGGTGCTAGTGCAAGCAGAGTTCGCCTACAACCACTCACCTAACCATAGCACAGGTTTCAGTCCCTTTCAGATCCTATATGGCATGTACCCTCGCGGAGTGCATGAGCTTTGGGATCTTGGCTTACAGGAACGACAGAGTGCAGACGAAGAGGATTTTTCTAACGCAATGGGAGACTTACATGAACAGGTGAAGGAAAAATTATAGGACAATAGCTTAAAATATAAAGAACATGTAGAATTAAAGAGGAGGGAAGTTCAGTTTGAAGTGGGGGACGAAGTCCTTGCACATCTATGTAAGGAACGTTTCCCTAAGGGTACATACAATAAACTGAAGTACAAAAAGATAGGGCCTTGTAAAGTCCTTCGGAAATTTTCGGCAAAAACCTATGGGATACAATTGCCACCCGAGATAGGTATTTCACCTATATTTAACGTAGCAGACCTATTCCCGTACACAGATGACCCCACGGAGGAAAAAAAAGATGGACCCCGACAATCCACACGGAATACCCAGGAGGATGGAGAAACTTGGAAGAGACAGATGCCTTATGTTCAACCTCCTGAGATCGAAGGCAACCTCAAAACTTAGGTGGCTAGACGTACTCGGTGGAAGAACTACTTACAGTACCTGGTCAAGTGGAAGGATTGTTCGATTGAGCAGAGCTCATGGCTTGACACCAGGCAGCTTGCACAAACAGGAACTTCGGTCGAGGAGCTCATGGACCGGAGTCATGATCTCTTTTTACCCCAGGAGCCTGATGCAGGAGCATCCAGCTCGCCATAACCTAGCAAAGTCTCAACCAGGTTTGAAGGTTATTTATCAACGGGATTATTTTATTTTTACGTATTCAAGAGATAGTTTTTTTATTAACTTTTTTTTTTTAACAGAGTTGGTGAATTCAGTCACAGTTAGTTAAATGGCTAGAATTACTGTAGTTTGAACAATAGCTAGGGAATAGTTTGTTAAATTAGAAGAGAAATGACAAACTGCCCATAAAAATCTTGTAATGTCAGACAAATATGGTTATCAACGATAACAAGATCTTTTTGTAGCTAAATCCTATAGCAGTTTGATTAACTGCAAAATCAACTGAAATGGAAGGGCATAAAAGCCAAAATGTAACAGAGGGAAGGGGTTCAGCAATTTCAAAAGGAGAGAAACAAAATGAACAACACACAAATATATATGGCTCAGATCATTGTCCATTTGCAAACATTTTCATTGTTCATTCTAGTATTAATTTTTATTATAGTTTGATAAAGAAACAAATTGAGAATGCCTATGAACGCACTGTTCTACATCTCGAATATGAACACACAATTTATCTCCAACATTGGACGGATTTTTACACACAGCCAAGCAAAGAACCGAGAGGCATAAACAACTGAAGTACAGGACAAAATAATTGCACATAGAAAGCGACCACAGAACACAGGTAATTCCGTTACGCACTTTTTCGCATTCCACTAAGAAATCAAAATCGATTGCCAAGCATTTCTATTGTTTATTGTCAAACATAACATATATGTACATTAATGGTTCCATTCCCATAAGTAAAACAAAATTAAGTGTGTAACCGAAGTAGCGTTACAACCAAAACCCTGGACAAGGGTTCATCCATAGCCAATGAAAACCTTTTCTATTTAACAACCATTGTGTAAATCGAAGGCGGAAGAAGCAGCAAGGACAAGCTACAGACAACAACAAACTACAAATAACCTACAATGCCCATGACCAGTAACCATTCAGGATAATAGACCGAAAAGCTTGAGGAGTCAGGCCTACCAAGAATCGGTTCACTGTGACAAAAGGAACTGGAGAACCTGCGTGCTCAGGCCGCAACCAACGACCTGTAAGCAACAAACACCAAAGTTAAGTTACAGGTGTGTTAAGGGAGAAATCTTTCGGTTAAACAAACCAATGCATGCTGAGAAAACCACCATAGTTACCTGAGCAAGCTAAGTCGAAATTGAGCCATAGCGATGTCACAGATAAGTTGCATAGCTCGAGACCAAAGGAGCGAGGTGGGTAAGTAACTGTAACAGAATTCGGACAGATTGAAGCAAGGATGGAAGACATTACCTGTTCGAGCCAACGAGCGACCGCCAAACTAACCCTGTGCTCATAAAAAACACCAACGTTCACGAAATGGAAACCCAAAGTAACGGAAAGCGTGAGGTTTGAAACCAGATTTGAGACGTAGAAACAATAAGAGTTCGAAGAGTAAGTCCTAACAGCAACACATACACAGGTCCAAAACAAAACGAGAAATAAATCGAAAAGCAACCCTGACCGAACCATATACGCAGGTCTACATACAACAAACAAGAATACGAAGGTCAAATCCGACGGAAAACCATTTAAAGAGCACATGCAGTTATAAAAGCAATAGCCAGGAACTTACTAGATTTGAATCAACACCACAGAGCCAAGCGACAACAACATACAAGCAAAACTTTCCATAAGTTCACGGCCAAGTCGAGTGGAGGAGTATTCGTGAATAGTTACCAACCGAAGACAACCAGTATTCACCATTACAAACGAAACAGTGTTCCATAGAGCAAGCCTAGAAAACCCTCGCAAACATTCCCAGCGAAAAGAACAATCCAGAATAACCAAAAGAGTCGGTTGCTTGGCACAAAGAGAGAGTCGGAAACAGGATTGAGGCTTTAGGAAGATCCATAAATGCCGCATTAAACTCACAACTACCACCCACTGTGAAGGAATCTCCATAGACGATCTCCACGCGAGGACATAGCTGATATTTGTGCACACGTCATTACATACAGACGTGTGGAACAGTGGGCCCTTTGGGCTGGGTTACATCATATATACAAATATGAGTAATTACCTGCCATGAGTTCGAATTCGAAGATCACAACCACTGTCATGGCGACCCACAAAGTTAGGTCTTGGAAGGAATCAAACAATATACTATTCAAATAGAATATGGAAACTAGAACAAGTGTGATTCCCACTTTTATAGCATGAAAAATTATTTTGGTATCCTCCGCTCCATGTTGCGAGACCGCCTTAAAGAGAGAAATAATGTATGATTTCAGCCTACCGAATACTTGTAGTATCTTCTCAAACACTTGTTTATGAACACGTTTGGGTGTTGCAAGTTCAAGGTCGAAGGACGCTTCTGGAATGCTCATCTCTAATTCGCGAATGTTGATTTCCCATTCGATATTGCATTGAACTTCAATCTCACCATACCTACCATTTATTTGTGAAAATAAGCTTCTGGAATTCTAATCTCCCATTTGATATTAGATACATTGACTTTCGATCTCGCCATACCTCCCATTTATTTGTAAAATTTTAATTTGTCTGCTGGAAACACTTATTCGAAACTAATTCAATTGTACATTATAATGATTATAAAAATGATATATATATACATACATATATATATATATATATAAACTATTAATTCAATTTCCCAAATTTTTTAGATTCCAATAAGCACTCACTATAACACACTAACTCAGCGAAGTGTCCAACACCTTCTCCAAGATCAGTTAGTATGGAAGACATTCCTGCTTCTCCCAAGCCTATTGTAAAGTGGGTATGCTTCATGGCATCTCAAGAAACTGAACAGTTAGTCAATGAACAATCATGGTAGGATTGACAACCAGAACGCAAACGATAATTCAGAAGCATTGCAAATCTGGACTGCAAGCCTTAAGGGCCAGTGATTCTAGTATTATGCCCCCACTAATCCACAAAGATCTCTCTTGTGGGCAATTTAATTTTACTCTGTGTCACCCATTGATTGATTTTTCATTTAAGTCAAAGGTGTGATTCATGAATTATATAGTATTTTCGAGAAATTTCCTACTACTTCGTTCTGAAGTGTCTGTGTACCTTCTCTAAAATATGTTGAAATCAGATTGTGGGGAACACACATTTGACCTTCAGCGGCATGCGTATTTGTTGCTTTATAATTGTTTACAACTCACATGGTTCTTTATATTAAATAAATTGAACATGGGTTAAAAACATAAGGGTTATCCATGACAATTCGCCTGTATGAATCAATAAGGGTTTATCCATGATCTGACATTTACCCTATCTGAAATAGCTTCTTCAGAGTTGAACCAGTTCTTAAATATTTAATTAATTATAAGTTAAAAGCACCATAATAACTAAATTCTAATTTGACTTTGGATTCCAGGGGAAAAACTCTAAGAAAATCAGAGTTTGCTATTAAAAATGGAATGGAATAACTATTATATTCAAATTTTTAAAGAAACGTTATTAAATATTTTCTTATAAGAATAGTCATGTTTACTTATCTCTTGTCTAAGATGTTCAAACCCCTCTTATTTAGGTGACCTATAAATTGCCAAATATGTAAAGTAAAATTTAGGAATGAAAACTCAAAACAAGAACCGTATATAGAAAATGGAATACTAAATATTAAAAATAGGCTTCAAGTGATCTCAACATATTAGGAAATTGATGCCTCCATCCTTAGGAAAATCCATATAAAGTTTGAAAATGTGAAAAACATCTTCATTTCTAAAGAAAAAAATGCATTAGTTTAATATTTCAAATAGCCCTGAGTTTGATAGGTGACAACTAAATTATCAACTCATAAATCAATGCCAAGATACAATGAAATATCATATTATTAAATTCAAAGATTAAATAATTATATACAGATTGAATACTATATTTATCAATTTCCTAAACAAAGTTAAAACTTCAACTTCATTTAACCAATCTCTATAAAAACCAAATTTATTTAACAATAATAAAGAATAATATTAAGAAAATATTTTTTATTATAAACTCTAGAAAAATACCTCTATTTAAATTCCATAACACTAATCGTACAGCTACAACACTAATCATCATTATCCTCTCAGATTTTGCGATATGATAGAAGTGGTTTTTAGATTTTTTTACCTTGTAAACCAAAACCCTTACCGTATTGGACTTCATGAATTAACGAATCAAACCGATCCAACGAATCTTCGGGCTTTTTGGGCTAATTCGCCCGAATTTGGTAAAGATGAAAAAAAAATGCTTTTTATTATCAGTAACTGCTTCAAAATCTAATCAACAGAGTCTGTAATTGACTAGGGAATGGTTATGCAGTTAGCCATGTCTAATTGGATGCAACTGATATTTGTGTGAGCTATTAACTAACTCTCGAGGCTCTAGTAGCTCTGAAAGCGTTAACGTCTCTGGTTTGTTGCTTGAATAGTTGTAGAGTCAGCGTTCCATGGACTCTTACAAGGTAAGTACTGATTATGCTACATGTCTTATCCTTGTACATTGAAAAATATCATTTGTGAATTGAAAATAGGAAGAATTGAATATTTTTGGATGAATTGTGGGTTTTATGGACAAAACATTATCATTAATTGTCATCGGGTTCATGTTTGTTTCTAGTTAATATATCAGTCAGAATATTGTTTGGTGGTGCAAGGTACAATGATGTAGCTATGAAATAACATAGGTTAAATCTTAGAAAAGGAGCATGGTGGCTACAAAATAGGCACAAAACATTGATAGTATTTGATAGGTTGATAATAGGAATTATATACCACTATGGAAGTTAAATAGGCTACCATGGATTAAATGTAGGTACCCCACACATGGATTGTGTAAAGGTTTTATTACAAAGGATATGAGATGTGGGTTATA
Source organism: Pinus taeda (assembly GCA_000404065.3). Taxonomy (NCBI): domain Eukaryota; kingdom Viridiplantae; phylum Streptophyta; class Pinopsida; order Pinales; family Pinaceae; genus Pinus; species Pinus taeda. The sequence goes on from APFE030203941.1 coordinate 217,716, forward strand.
TAGTGGTATAACAAGTTTCCTATAAGAAATCACAGGTTACCACCAGTGGTTGGTCATAAGCAAGTGACAAGTATTATACTAGATTAACAAGTTTTTGGATCAGTCATGAAAAATTTATAACAAGTTAACTGAATGCATGTAAGTAACATGTGGTGCAAGGCAGTCATAGGTAGGTGATAGAGGTATAACAACTATATAGGCTACAAATGTTGATTTTCTCACAAGTAAGTGAAAAGTGTATTGCAGGACCATAACAAGTTATAGTAGCTATACAATGGATCTTGTAATAAATCTTGTATGCAGGTTATGACAGGATTCCTAATAGCCCTCAATAGGTCAGAGGACCATCCTAGGTATACGAAAAACATAATGACAACTTATGGTAGGGTTTAATGTAATATCTCTCCATTGTGGTAAAACCACTTTGGTTACACTTATTTGGGTTAGAAAGAATGGCGGAAAAGCCAAAGAAGAATATTGAATTAATTATATAAATGGTTATTTATAAATAATTAAATAAATGTGATGTATTTATTTGGGAGTGAGACACCTAGAAACGAGATTGTTGCCAAATAAAATAAAGATAAAAATCTCATTGATATATGATATTTGATAATTCTTTCATGATAAGTACTTTAGAGTGAAATTATAAATAATTTTAATGGATGGGAGAGAAAGATCCATTAAGATGCTTAGCTGGAGAAAGATTCTAAGCTTAGAAAAGCCTAAAAGCACCATGGGAGAGAAAGACAAACTTTTAAGGAAAAGCCTACCCTATTGGATAAAAAAATCCACAAAAGAGAGAGACCGCTAAAGAAAACCTTATCATGAAAGAAGTGTATTAAATTCCTGTTGAGAGATAAACAAAGGTTGTTGAATCCATGTGGTAAGCAATCTCAACTTGCGAGTGACCTAGAAGAAATTAGTTCTTGGTTGGGTGGTGGTGTTCCACTCCCAAGTGACTTCCCACTTATCACGCCAGTTTGAAATAATTGTGTTATGTGTTTTCTTTGGTTTCATTTTATGCTAGGTTAATATCTCTTCATTACCGGAATAAATAAGTAATTTGTCTACTATAGATGAAATAAAATGCAGGACTAACTGATAGATGAATTGTTATTAGTATCTTAAGTTTTATCAACTTGAGCATAATAGAGGCTAAGTAATTAGTTTTATGCCGATATTTGTAATCAGATTTGAAATCACTTTGGTACTTTGAATTTTTAACTTTAGGAATGAAATTCATGGTAGGTTACGATACTAGATTAGGAAAAGGTACAACCATAAGCTATTGATTTTGTTGATATATACCACTATTTTTCCTGTATTTTCTGGAAATGGTTACTAATACTCCATGCAGTATTAATTATAGACAAATATAACCTGTTGAAATTTCCTGCGAGTAATATGTGAAGACAGCTCCACTAAGTACAATAATTTTAGCATCGAGTGTATCCAAATAGGAATCCTGTTGCACAGAATGTGGGAATAAAAAATGTAAAAATTGCACAGAGTAGATACTATGATTATTTATTTCTTTCTCATGGGAAATGTTCAATTAAACCATTATAATTAACCAGTTATCCCTAAAAGGATAAATACATATAGTGTGCATATCTGAGTTATATGACACTATTTATATATATATATATATAATAATATATATATGATATATATATATATATAATATATATATATATTCTAGTTTCTAATTGCACTAGAAAGAGGACGGAGAAATTGGTTCCAAGAAGCACAAATCGACCTTCCTTGGATTAGAACGGTCCTTGGGGACTCTGAGAGGTACGACTCCAATCAATCAGAATTATCATTAGGAAATTTCCCAGAAATTGGTTCCGAGAAGCACAAATCGACCTTCCTTGGATTAGAACGGTTCTTGGGGACTCTAAGAGGTACGAATCCAATCAATCAGAATTATCATTAGGAAATTTCCTAGTAGAAAAATTACAATGAAAGAAAGAGTTATTGGACTACGGTATGGGAAACCTTGGGAAAATGTTGCTCGGGTATAGTTAAAGCGTAACTATGATTGAGATAAATGTTGTTGAGATTTTCTGTTTGTAGCAAAATAGGAAAAATCTCAACTGATGACAACAATAGAATTCAGGTCCTAGATTAACTCCAAGTTGTTGGAAGGGAGTTAATGCCTCCTATATTTGATGTGAGGGAGTTAATGAGGCTATTAGATTCTCTATGCTATATAACAGGCAATCATTCGGATGGTTTGCTAAGAGAGTGAGAGGCTTTTGTGAGGATTTCTTGATGTAATCTCCAATTTGATTAATAAATTCCTGATGCCTATGTTTGGTGGACGTAGCCCAGATTGGTTGGGTGAACCACGTTAAACTCTTGTGTTTATGTGCTTGATATTCTGCTGTGTGTTTATTTAATTTTGCTGTGCACCTGGACCAACAATTGGTATCAGAGCATGTTGGAGGTGCTGCTTGGAGAAGCTGACTCGAGGCGCTGCGTGCATGACTCCTGATGCTGGCAGACTGTGCTGGTGTGGGCGTGAACCTGCCTGCGTGTGAATGTTGTTAGCGCTATCGGACTGTGCTGAGGGTTGTTGTGCGGTGCTGCGCTGATACCTGGTATGTTTTAATTGCGTGGAGCCTGTTTTTATATTGCTGGTGCGTATGTAATACTGGTGTCTATGTTGTACGAATAGCCATGCTTATGCTGTACGAAATGCCAATCAGCAATTGCTATTAATGGTGTATAAGACTTAATGTTTCTTATAATACACTCGGTCACTCTCAACTCTCAAACGATAGTTCAAGATCAAATTTGCACGACTTGAATTATATTGCAGCATCACGATGCATAGTTTGCCCCACAGAAGAGTGCACCGCCTTTTCCAAGTTGATGGGAAATTTCATTTTTGTCTAAGGTATCACCATGATGATACTGATTTAGAGACCGAAAATGCTAAAAAGTAAATCATATCGTACGGCCCTACATTTATTATCGGTGTATCCTAATGCTTGGTTGATCATGACTGGGTGTTGTGTGGTGATGATTTTAATGCTTTTTCTCTGATCGGTAAGGAATAGTTGGATTGTCGAATATCTATGCTCTAACGGGTCCATGAACTCATGATAGAAACAGGATTTTTGGAGTCCAAGATTGCAAACCTCTGTACGTAGCATAGGATACGGAAACACCATAAAATTTACAATGTGTATAGCACTATAGGTATAATTATAGCTGCGGAGTGAAGAGCGTAAGACCTACGCTACCTGAGTTACTTCAAACAAGAAATTCTTTTGTGTGAAGTGCAAACAAGAATTTTTTTTTGTGTGAAGTGCAAATGGGCAGTTTTTTTTTAAAGGAAAAAGTACAGAGGCATAGGCAGTTTTTTTTTGTAAAAACAAAGGCATATGCAATTTTTTTTTATTGCTGGTTGGATATTGGAGATTATTGTGTTTTTTGTTGATAGAAATGGCGAAAACTCAAAGTGCCCGGTTTGAAATTGAGAAATTTAATGGCAAGAATAATTTTGAGATATGGAAGGTGAAGATGCATGACTTGCTTGTCCAACATGGCATGGCAAAGGCGTTGTTGGGCAAGTCCAAACAGCCTTACAACATCACAGATAGCGAGCGGGCCGAGATGGATGAAAGAGCGATTAGTGCTATTCGACTGTGTCTAGTTGATGATGTCCTGTTTAATATTGTGTCGGAGACAACAACTGCTGGTTTGTGGACGAAACTGGAGAAACAGTACATGACCAAATCCTTAACCAATAGGATTCTCCTGAAGCAACAGTTGTACGGTTTGAGAATGAAGGAAGGTACATCGATTGCTGATCATTTAAATGCTTTTAATACTCTTCTTGTG
>APFE030203941.1:225544-263541 GCA_000404065.3 Pinus taeda
GTTGGTGTTTGGCTTCTCTTGGCTTGCAGAAAAGATAAAATAATAATAACAGGGCATCAGGCGAATTGTTGTCAAGGTGGAGATTGTTGAGATTTTCTGTTTGTAACAAAATAGGAAAAATCTCAGCTGATGACAAAAATAGGGATTCAGTTCCTAGATTTAGCTCCAGGTTGTTGGGAGGGAGTTAATGCCTCTTATATTTGATGTGAGGGAGTTAATGAGGCTGTTAGATTCTCTATGCTATATAACAGGCAACCATTCGGATGGTTTGCTAAGAGAGTGAGAGGTTTTGTTTTTGTGAGGATTTCTTGATGTAATCTCCAATTTGATTAATAAATTCCTGATGCCTATGTTTGGTGGACGTAGCCCAAATTGGTTGGGTGAACCACGTTAAACTCTTGTGTTTATGTGCTTGATATTCTGTTGTATGTTTATTTAATTTTGCTGTGCACCTGGACCAACAAATGTAAGTTGGAATCAATAAAGGAATAAACATGATAGATCTTCCTCTGGAATGATATAGTCAGCATGTCCAAGTTTCATAATCTCTAGACAACGACATTATTCGAGGATGTTAAAGAACATCATTGTGGGGGGGTGGAACATAGCACATAAAGGATACGGTGAAAACAGGTATAGGAGAGTGCCCCACACTCTAATTTAACTACAGACAAATCTGGACCAGGCCACAAAGCTACAAAAATAATGAAATGCACAGTAAGAGATATAATTCATAAGTCAATCACATCAAATATTACACAACTATGTGAGGACCGTTAAGATTAAGCAACCAAATAATATAATCTATCTATTTACAGAGAGTGTATTCATAACTATTCCGTACATCTATAAGGCCGAAGCTAAATCAAATGCAATAATGCAGTAAGCCAGACATATGAATACAATGATCACTCAATACAATATTAGGATACAATGTGGGGTCGCTATACGTTAAGGAAAAGTTGAAAAAAATCTATGTACACCCAAAACGAATATTCACGTCAAAGAAGACGAACCAAAGTCATAATAAAGAATTTGGGAACGGAAACCCAGATCAAGTTTTTATCCATGCTTCCAACACCCCTTGACTCTGCACTTATCCTGAATTGAGCACACAATTTCCTCTCAAGGTATTTACCCTTAGAAACTGTCATTGTGGACTAAGAAACTGACGTGGAGACATTCAGGTGTAGAGGAGATTGTCAGAAGAGCCAAATCGCATTGTAGGAAGGTTAAGCATGAGAAATTTGGGCACTGACCTATGAAAAATCAATAGAACATTGAGAATTAACGAAATTAAATACTGGAGGGTTGTTAGGAATAAAAAATAAATAAAACTCAGACTAGGAGAAATTACCTGGCCTAGTGAAGGGAACCCGAGATCTTGCCCCTGAAATCCTACCATGAATAGAAGGAACCCATAAAAGTTTCACAGCATGTAGTGACGTGATTATAATGGAAACTCCATAGTAAAGGAACTCAGTGGTGATTCACGTAGGGAATAACAATGATTTGTTTTGGTACCTGTGTGTGAAATATGAGACCAATCTTTTAGTCAGAATCCTCTGAGCGCAAGGAGTAAACCTAAGGATTTTCTGTAGGAAACCCTAAATATAGGAAAATGATGGAAAAAATTAATATGTTCCACTTTCAATGCACACAAACAAAGGAAGCATGAGTTAGACGAACAACAGGTAGGAAATTCCCAGAGAAAATACATACGTAGAGAAGTTCGACAAGAACACAAATCGAGATGACAAGAGAGGTATTAGTTGGAGGGATGTAGGGAATAAAAAATAAATAAACTCAGATAAGGTGAAATGTTACCTAGCCTAGTGAAGGGAACCCGATAGCTTTCCCTTGAAATCATACCGACGAATATAAAGAACCCATGAAATTTCCACTACACTTAGTAACGGGCTTTTAATGGAAACTCCATAGTAAAGGTGTTGGGGATTTTCCTCGTAAAATCCCAAAAACAAACAATTAACTGAATACAGAGCAATGCTCTATTTTTTCCTCAGAATCTTTTTCACAGGGAAGTCCCAAAAAAAATTTATGAACAAATGAGAGTTTCTCAACCAACATAAACTTGTATTAGTTTATAAACTGTCTGATACAATTGTGTTCCTCTCTCTCAGAGGGATTCACCAAGAACTTTCACCAAAAACAAAATACTCTGCCTGCTTTTACAAATGATTTTTACACCACTGTGTAAAATCTTCATTCACATTTACAGCTGTAAAAAGGGGTTTTTACATTTACACATTTATTACTGTAAAATGAAATTCTTACATATGCTGTAAAAATTTCTTACATAACTTTTCAATCTCAAAAATAAAATTCACACGGTCCTTCTTCATTCGCTCTTGCTTCGCTTCATTTGAGCAATACAAAACACAAAAAAAATTACATTTCAACCCCCTTCTATACATATGCATTCTTCCTTTATTTTTTTAATACAAATCTTCAACCTTGCACCGCTGTGCAAACCTCTGGTTCTTCAACCCTCGTTGCTGCGAACACAACTTCTTCTCCCGTGTGCAATACTAATTCAAACTCAACACCAAAACAAAACTATATGGCATACATACCATATGGGTTAATAATTAAAAATATTACATGCAGTATGAAAACTTTAAAGATTTTACCTAAGACTGTGACAAGTATTAAATGCATTAAATGAAACGTGCGGTAAAAACCAAAAATAACGTTCTGGCAGGTTGAATGAGATCGTTGTCCATTGACCTGATCGGACGCAATTCGCACACCTAATTCACACAAACCAATCGAAGTTTACTGTCTGGGGAATGGGTGGTTTTGTGTTCGTACACACGACACGTGTTAATTAGTCGGCGCGTTCGGAGGCCCTCTGACAAATACAACCTTTTGCGAAAAGCGGTGCGAAATGAACTTGTGGTTTTGTGAAATGGTTTTCCGAAATAAATGCCGTGGAGCTGTTTCGCTGTTATGGAAGTTGAAATTACGATTTCAACACTCCCCTTTAATTTCAACTGTTGGGCATTCAGTCATGCCCAAACATTTTCTCAAAAACTTAAGCTTTTCTGGTCCAATGGCTTGGTCAAAATGTTTGCAACCTGTTCCTGAGTCATGCAATGTTTTAAGACAATCTCTCCATTGCTCACCAATTCCCTGATATAATGAAATCTTGTGTCAATGTGTTTCGTTCTCTTATGAAACATTGAATTCTTTGATAATGCAATAGCTGAACTATTGTCACAAAAAATCACTGTTACTTTTGCCTGCTCTTGGCCTAAGCTCCTCAACATCCTTCTCATCCAAACTGCTTGACATGCTGCTGCTGTAGCTGCCAAATATTCTTCCTCTGCTGTAGAAAATGCTACAATGGACTGCTTCTTAGAAGCCCATGAAATGGTTCCTGAACCCATATGAAAAACATAACCGGAAGTGCTTTTCCGATCATCTACACTTCCATCCCAATCACTATCATTGTATCCAACTAAATTTGAATGTTCTGAGACATTATATAAGATGCCAAACTTTTTAGTACCTTTGACATACCTCAGAATTATTTTTGCTGCTTGCCAATGTGCTTCTTTTGGCCTCTCCATGAATCTGGAAATTAAACTAACAACAAACATTATATCAGGTCTAGTTGCAGTTAAATACATAAGGCTGCCAACTATGCTCTTGTACAAAGTAGGATCAAAATCCTTGCTGTTGTCCTCTTTGCTGAGCTTTAATCCCATTACTGTGGGAGTGATTGTTGCCTTGCACTCTTGCATACTAAATCTACCCAACACTTCATTTACATATCTTGCTTGTTAGATAAAAATTCCATTTTCATTTTGATCTACTTCTATTCCTAAGAAGTACCTCAGCAAACCCATGTCAGTCATTTCAAATTCCTCTTTCATGACTGCTTTGAAATTTTCAATGAGGTAGTCTTCATTACCTGTAAAAATCACATCATCAACATATAACACAACAATTAACAATTTATCATCACTTTCTTTGGTGTAGACTGTGGGTTCTCCCTCACACTTTTCAAATCCATTTTCCATTAGATAGGAATCTATCCTACTGTACCATCCTCTTGGTGCTTGCTTTAGCCCATAAAGAGCTTTATTCAATTTTCACACTTTGTGCTCTTCACCTTTCTTCTCATAGCCTAGAGGTTGTTCAACATAGACCTTCTCCATCAATACTCCATTTAGGAATGCTGACTTCACATCCATTTGGTAAACTTTCCACTTGTTTTGTGCTGCTATGAACAACACTGCTCTCATGGTTTCCATTCTTGCAACTGGTGCGAAAGTTTCCTCATAATCTCTCCCATACTGTTGCTTGTACCCTTTGACAACCAGCCTTGCCTTGTGTCTTTCAATTTTGCCTTCAGCATTGCACTTGGTCTTATAGACCCATTTGACTCCAATGACTTCTTTACCTTTTGGTAGCTCAACCAACTCCCATGTTTTGTTTCTCTCTATGGCATTCATTTCCTCATCCATAGCTTCTATCCATTTCTTATCTTTAATTGCTTCTTCAAAATAAATAGGATCATCAACATGACAATACAAGGTAAATAAAGAATTCATTCCTTCATCATAAATGTCACTTAAATTTCTGAATTTCTTACCTCTTTCATTCGGTGTGCGAGTGCTTGAAGATGCACTTAAATTTCCACTTTGTGGTGTGCTTGGAGAAGCACTTTCATTTCTCCTCAAGGGTGTCGCTTGCTTTCCTTGCGTTGGCGCTGTTGTTTGGGGATTTGTTTCAGCCATCTTCTCATCATCTTCATCATGAGACAAACAGTTTTTAACATTCACTATTTTCTCTATGCTTCCATCCCAAGCTTCCTCTTCAATGAACTAAACATCTCTGCTCACAAAAAACTTCTTGGTGGATGGGATATACAACCTGTAAGCTTTGGATTCCTCACTGTATCCAATGAAAATACATTTCTCCCCTTTGTTGGGCAACTTCCTCCTTAGCTGATCTAGAATGTGCGCATAAGCCACACATCCAAAAAATTTCATGTGGGTGACTCCTTGCTTTCTCCCACTCCATGCTTCTTCTGGAACTCTATTCATCACTGATTTTGTAGGACACCTATTCAAAATATATGCTACATAATTTACAGCTTCAGCCCAATAATCATTTGGCAAATGCTTTCCCTTAAACATGCTCCTCGCCATATCCATGATGGTCCTATTCTTCCTTTCAACAGCTCCATTTTGTTGTGGAGTGTACCTAGCTGTGAATTGCTTATGAATTCCATTTTCTCTACAAAACCGTAGGAATTCCTTGGAGATATAATCACCTCCTTTGTCAGTTCTCAAGACTTTGATATGCAACCCGCTTTGGTTCTCTACAAGTGCTTTGAAATTTCGAAATTTTTCAAACACTTCACTTTTGTTTTTGAAGAAATAAACCCAAGTCTTTCTTGTAAAATCATCAATGAAAGTTAGAAAATATTCGCTGCCTGTTAAAGATGAAGTTTGCATCGGTCCACATACATCTGAATGGACAATCTCTAAGGGTGTCTTTGCCCTTATGCTTTTCCCTGATGGTAAACTTTCTCTGTGTTGTTCCCTAGTATGCAACCTTCACAAAGGCTATCCGGTTTCTCCATCAATGGTAATCCTCTTACCATTCCTTTTCTTCTCAACAAATTAAGACCTCCAAAGTTGAGATGTCCAAATCTCAACTGCCACAACCAATTTTCATCCTTTGGCACACTTTGGAAAGCCTCTTGGGTAACTGCTGCAATTACTTCTTTCTTTTTCAAATCTTCCCTTATTTTGAGAGGGAACATCCTGTTCCTTGTCATCTTCACTTCAGCAAAACATCTTTTGTTGGGTGCTACATCCATGATGGTGTATACATCATTCTTCAAGAAAACATTGTACCCCTTATGGACAAGCTGTCCAATACTCAAGAGGTTACATCTCATTCCAGGGACATAGTAGACATCTGCTATGGTTTTCTTTTCACCGTTCTTTGTAAATATTTCGACTTCTCCTTTTCCCATAACATAAATTTTGCTATCAGTCCCATGTGTGACTTCTGATTTCACATTTTGATCTAAAGCAGAAAACAGGGCTATGTTTCCTGTCATATGGTTGCTGCAACTTGAGTCTAAAAACCATATGTCTTCACTATTTGTTTCAGCTATGTTACAAGCTAACAACACATTATCTTGACTGATGTTTTCTCTAGTCACATTGGCATTTGGTCTATTACTCATATCACGCTGCTTCTTCCTACATTCACTGGCATAGTGCCCATATTTTTTGCAGTAATAACATTGGACATTGGATTTATCATACTTTTGTCCTTGAGCATGATGTTGTCCTCTTTGTTGGCTATTGCCTTGGCCTTGGTTCTGATTTGGATTGTTGCCTCTTCCTTGAGCATTTGCTGGGCTGTTCCTTCCACCTCTGTTTTGGCTTCTGCCTCTTCCTCTCTTGTTTCCTCTTGCCTTGACCTCTTTCCTCTTCCAAAGGACATCTGGGTCTTGAAGGCTTGCTCTAGAGATGATTTTTCATTTCTACTCAACCTCTGCTCATGTGTTACCAGTGATGCATGGAGTTCATCAACTGAAAAGTTTGAGAGATCCTTTGTCTCTTCTATGGTGGTGACAATCACATCAAACCTTGAGGGTAGGACCCTCAAAAGTTTTTCCACAATCCTCCTCTCTTCAAGAAATTCTCCATGAGTCCTCATCTGTGTGACCAATCCTATCACATGTGCGAACAATGAGTCAATATTGTCTAACTCTTTCATGTTCAGATTCTCAAAATCTCTCCTCAGCAACTGTAGTTTTGTTGTCTTCACTTTCTCCATGCCTTGATAGGCTGTCTTAAGGGTTTTCCATGCTTCTTTGGATGTCTTAGCTGCTGCTATCCTTGGAAACACACTTTGGTCCACTGCTTGATACAAAAATACAAGGGCTTTTGAATCCTTCTTCATATTGCTCTTTAATAGATCTTTCTCTGCCTAAGTTAGTCTATTAAAGTCATTTTCATCTGCTGGTTCTTCAAAACCATCTTGAACTAATTCCCATAAATTTTGACAAGCAAACAGGGCTCTCATGGTTATTGCCCAATAGTCATAGTTTTTCCCATTGAGCTGTGGGAATTGAGGATTAAACATACCCATGCCGGTGTTGGTGCTGACCATTCTAGCACTCTTTAACTATGCTATAAATCCTTGACTGTGTATTTAAAACACTAACTGTTTCTTCAGCAGTAACAACAAAACTTTGAGGAATAACTGAATCCTTTTGCGTGAGACTTCACTTTGCTGGAGAAGATTTACTGCTGCAACAAAAAATCCTTCCTTCAGTTTCTTGAACACCTTCAAAGAGCCTGAACCTGCTCTGATACCACTCTTGGGGATTTTTCTGGTAAAATCCGAAAAACAAACAATTAACTGAATACAGAGCAATGCTCTGTTTTCTCCTCAGGATCTTTTGCACAAGGAAGCCCCAAAAAAAATTTATGAACAAAGCAGAGTTTCTCAACCAACATAAACTTGTATTAATTTATAAAGTGCGTGATACAATTGTCTTCCTCTCTCTCAGAGGGATTCACCAAGAACTTTCACCAAAAACAAAATACTCTGCCTGCTTTTACAAATGATTTTTACACCACTATGTAAAATCTTCATTCACATTTACTATTGTAAAAAGGGGTTTTTACATATACACATTTACTACTGTAAAATGAAATTCTTACATATGCTATGAAAATTTCTTACATAACTTTTCAATCTCAAAAATAAAATTCACACAGTCATTCTTCATTCGCACTTGCATCGCTTCATTTGAGCAATACAAAACACAAAAAAAATTATGTTTCAACCCCCTTATATACATATGCATTCTTCTTTTTTTTTTAATACAAATCTTCAACCTTGCACTGCTGTGCAAACCTCTCGTTCTTCAATCCTCGCTGCTGCCAACACAACTTCTTCTCCCGTGTGCAATACTAATTCAAAATCAACACCAAAACAAAACTATATGGGGTACATACCATATGGGTTAACAATTAAAAATATTACATGCAGTATGAAAACTTTAAATGGAACCTGCGGTAAAACCAAAAATAACGTTTTGGCAGGGTGAATGAGATCCTTGTCCGTTGACCTGATCCGACGCAACTCGCACACCTAACTCACACAAACCAATCCAAGTTTATTGTCCTGGGAATGGGTGGTTTTGTGTTAGTACACAGGACGTGTGTAAGTTAGTTGGCGTGTTCGGAGGCCCTCTCACAAATACAACCTTTTGCGAAAAGCCTTGCGAAATGAACTTGTAGTTTTGTGAACTTGTAGTTTTGTGAAATGGTTTTCGGGAATAAATGCCGCCGAGCTGTTCCGCTGTTATGGCAGTTGAAATTACGATTTCAACAAAAGGAAATCAATGGTAATTCTCGTAGGGAGTAACAATGATTAGTTTTGGTACCTGCGTGTGGAATATGAGAGCAAGCTTTTAGCTAGAATCCTCTGAGCGCAAGCAGTAAACCTCTGGGTTTTCTGTAGGAAACACTGCATATAGGAAAATATGGGAAAAATTAATATGTTCCAATTACAGTGCACAGAAAAAAGGAAACATGAGTTGGATGAATAGAAGGTAGTAAATTTCCCGAGAAACTACATACCTAGAGCAGTTCGACAGGAATGAAAATCTAGATGACAAAGAGAGGTACTGGATGCAGGGACGCATGTTGAAGGTGTGCATGTAAGGAAATAATTGTGTGAACCAACGGGAATACAACAGAGAAATGAACCATATCATTATATTATAGTTACCCAGTGTTACTTTCGCAGGATGGAAACCAGAGGAATTCAATCAACCCCGACCATCGAGTTCATTACACCTGTTCATAAATAAATTACCACAGTGAGGAAAATCATAGGTCACAGAGTCAACATGAAGCCATTTGGCTTTAGAAAATAGAGTTGCAAAAATTCTCAATCTACCAAGATTAGTCAACGAAAATGCTGCAGTGGAGAACCCACAAATCCAAGGTCAGTAATTATTAATAGCTAGATCATATTTGGAAAGAACAGGTTATTCATTGGAATATCTAAATCGAAAAATATCAAATTCGGTGGTGATATACATAATACGATAGAAGTGAGAATCAAGGCACAAAAGATCCATGTAACCTAATCACGGAGTTGTTGGAAATTAAAATATGTCATTTAATTTACTATTTGATAGTCAGAATAGAAGTAGGTTATATTATATCAAAACATAGGAGTGAACGAGAACTATTTTACCTTCGTAAGAATTGAACAAGATTTTTTCCGAGAAGTCTCGAAGTCGACTATTTTTATTAGAGTTATGGTCATTTTCCATAAATATTGCTTGTAAATGTTTTGCTAGGCGCACTATTCCCCATATCAGTTAGGCGGAGGAAGCACCTATATCCGACATACAGTGGTTGTTATATCAATCATGAAGAATTTAAATATTAATCATTACGAAAAAACGAGTTTTGAGGAAATCTAAAAGAAATATATATCAAGAAAGTAGAGTTATGGAGCCATCTTGTCGATCTTTGGGCCATCAAAGGTTGTTTCTTATATTTTGAAATTACCCTTATATAGCTACCACGTATGAAAAAAAAGTCCATTTAAAAGACAACTTCACTCAACTCTGGAGTATGGGAGGTACGCCGCAACAACTATTTACATTGCGGAAATAACAGATATAAAGATAAGGAGAGGCGCACAATATTCAAATAAGTTAAGTATGTGTAATAGTTTAGAGACAATTATCTCGAAAGAGAGGTAAGTAGGATAGTAATCTATGTTCTCGATCAATCATAACAAGTTTGAGTACATGCCAATGGTAAGAAGATGGGATGGATAATTAAACATAAATTGGTCAAGGAAGGAGTCATTTATAAGGAAACGCGGGTTACCATTTTTAACATTAATATGTTAGTTATAAAGTTACAAAGGTTGGGATGTAAATGTCGTTGGTAGATGAAGGATGCCAAAACGTATGTAACCATTAATAGATATGATAACCCAAGCATATTTATCAAATTAAGAGGACTATCCTCCTTTGGAATTCCATTACGGATAGTCATTTTCTTGGTAAGTATAAGGTAATCATTAGCTATCAACTAATTCCTTTGCTAAAAGAATGACAAACTTCTGGTCATAGGATATCATCAAAAGGCAACTGTTTTAACTCTCTACCTTGTTTTGAATGTCAACACCAAGGGATCATTACATGATAAGAGATTTTCCTAATTTGGGATTACGAGGAAATAGAGCTGAGGTTAATATGTTGGGTAGGGATATATATATATATATATGAATATGAATCGGTGAAGCGACAAGAAGTTATCCAAAAAACAAAACAACCACATGAATACTAATTCCTTTCAAATTTAGTGCACCCACATATGCTAAAAATTGAAATTATTGATACATTAATATTATATATGTTGTAATAAATGCAAGTATGAACACTCGAATAGGGAAGTCCAAAATAGGGTATATCTATTAATTAAAAAAAATGAAACAATAATCATGTTAATTACCTAGTTCTAGTAAAGGATTAAGGTGGAATTTCTTCACAAGATGTACAAAGGATATAGTGTGAAGAAACAAAATTAATAAAATCCATCTAATAAGCAAAGGCCTTGAGGAAATAGGAAGTGGTCATACAATAATGGCACGCACAAGTGGGGAGGAGTTTCCAAATATGTAGTAGAAAAGTCAGATGAGATGGAATGTCACCAAAAAAAGGTGGTCACAAGGATAACGGTATATAAAACTTACAAATTACCGAAGTGGGAATAGCAGAAGTATTGATAGTTTTACCCAAAAATAAAATTAAAAATTAAAAAAATTCAAGAGAACACGGAAAGGATAAATGAACCATTCGACATACCTTGGGTGTATAATAAACATGCTAGTAGATGCATGGACTATCATTAAAATAAGGTAAAAACATGCAATGCATCAAGAAGGTATAGGTTTTGGAAAGGTATATAAACATTGAGGGTAAATGAATTAACAAAAAGAATTATGAGCTAGTAGCTTGCAAGTGGCATACAATAAGTACATAAAAAGAAATATTCGAAAGCATAGTTGATATGTAGGATAATACAATTAAACCATCATTATGAAGGAAAATGAATGCTAAGAGAAATAATATGTTAAATGTTATACCCTTAGTGGTTGCAAATCAAACTATCGAGGATATTTCGTATGAAAATATTAAAACAAATGATAAGATTTTGTTAATATAGTATCAAGGTAACAGATAGCTATAGGAGTAATCTCCTTGACTCGGGAATTTGAAAATTCCTTGAAAGATAATATCTAAATATCACCATAATAGTAATGCCAATGTCAATGTATACACAATAAAATAAGTGGCCGCGTTATAAGAAGAGTTTGAATTGAGTCATTTTGGAATGTAATATCATGTGAAGTACATTACGGTAAATCCAAAATTGGTGAAGAACAAAATAGTTTTTGACTACTAACATTGGTGACTATGAAGGATTAAATAAAAAATGGTTAAAATCATATAAATGTGAATAATGCAATTATATCAACTTTATATCATGCTATAATATCAACTTTATATCATGCTATAAACGGTACCTTCATAATGGTTACCCTTTATGTGACAAATGTGAACCTACCATTCTATATTTTGAATGTTACATATAACAATAGTCACAGAACTAGGTGAAGGATTATAGGAAAATCATATATGGTATGGTATTGTTATGATGTAATATTGTTACCTATTTTGTTAAAATTTGTAGGAATAGTTGTTGAGTGCAAATGAAATGTACATACCATGTCGTAGCATGTGTAAATGTGTACCAAGAAAGAACCATGGCATGAATGAAAAAAAATGTGTTCAGATTGGGGAGGTCGCACAAAGAAAATCAAGTGGAGATACTAAGATAAAAGTGAGACATGGGTAGTACCGCAAAAAAAGAAAGAGAAATTCTAAGTACTATCAAGGGAATATCATATTTTGTTTGGTACCATGAAAATGGGTACCTGTTCGAAAGCACTATGGATTTGTGCACCATGGGTAATGAGTTCCAGTCTATTAACTATATTAGTTAGCATTACCCTTCATATGGTAATTATAATGTTTCATGCATCCATACTTAAGAATATATGTACATAATGGATCTTAGATACGGGATAGATAAATGTTGCAGGGGAAACCTAAGGAGGACCTGCAAACAAAACCTTTCTTTTATTCTGGAGGAGAAAGAGACTGGATTCCGCAATCGAAGAATAGTTCAAGATTAAGTATGATGGAAGTATCTTACTTTCAAAAGACATACTTAGCAGTAGGAATAACAAAGGAATAAAAATGAAAGTTACCCAAAAAAGGTCAGGGAAAAGGAGCTGGACCATGAGCATCGAGGACAATGTTAATAAAATGGGAGGAGAATGTCATATCCCTCTTTTGTAGAAAAACTGCCCTAGTTAGACTAAGTTCGGTCAGAAAGAATGGTAGAAAAGCCAAAGAATAATATTTAATTAATTATTTCAATTGATATCTGTAAATAAGTAAATAAATGATATGTATGTATTTGGGAGTGAGACACCTAGAAACGAGATTCTTGCCAAATAAAATAAAGATAAAAATATCATTGATAAATGAGATTTGATAATTATTTCATGATAAGTACTCTAGAATGAAATTCTAGATAATCTTAATTAATGGGAGAGAAAGATTCATTAAGTTTCTTAGCTAGAGAAAGATTTTAAGATTATAAAATCCTAAAATCATTGTGGTAGAGAAAGGTGGGATTTTATGGAAAAGCCTAGGAAATTGGACAAGAAAATCCACAAAAGCGGGACACCGCTGAAGGAAACCTTATCCCTAAAGATATGTATTAAATACCTATTGAGGGGATCCACAAAGGCTTGTTGAATCTTGGGGGCAAACAATCTTAGCTCAGGGGTGAATTGGAGGAAATCGGTTCTTGGTTGGGTGGTGGCACTCGATTCCCAAGTGACCTCCTATTGGTCATGATGGTTTGAAATAATTGTGTAATGTGTTTTCTTTGGTTTCATTTTCTGCTATGTTAATATCTCTTCATTATCGGAAGAAATATGTAGTTCGTTCGCTATAGATGAAATCGAATGTAGGACTACCTAATACCTGAATTGTTATTAGTATCATAAGTTTTATCAACTTGAGAAAAGTATAGGCTAATTAATTCGTTATTATGCAGATCTTTACATAATCTGATTTGAAATCAGTTTGGTACTTTGAATTGTGAACTTTAGGAATGAAATTCATGGTAGGTTACGATACTAGCTTAGGAAAAGATACAACCATAAGCTATGGATTTTGTTCGTACATACCACTATGTTTCCTATGTTTTCTCAAAATGGGTACTCACATTCCATGCAATATTAATTATAGACAAATATAATGTGTTGAAATTTCCTCCGAGTAAGATGTGAACACAACTCCAGTAAGTACAAGATATTTAGTATCAAGTGTATCCAAATAGGAATCCTATTACATAGAGTCTAAGAATGGAAGATGTGAAAATTGTACAAAGTAGGTACTAGGATTATTTATTTCTTTGTCATGTGAAATGTTCAATTAAACCATTATAATTAACCAATTATCCCCAGCAGACTGAATACATATTGAGTGCATGTAAACATGAGTTGTATTACACTATTAAGATGAGTAGGGACCTAAACAAGTCGGTTATGGGATTTATATATAAAGACATAAATAGATATATTCAAATTTTTAACTGCACTAGGAAGAGGATGGAGAAATTGGTTGCGAGAAGCACAAATTGACCTTCCTCCAATTAGAATGGTGTGTGGGCACTCAGAGAGGTACAAGTCTAATCAAACAAAATTATCATTAGGAAATTTCCCAGTACAAACCATATAGCGAAAGAAATAGTTATTGGACTACTATATGGGAAACCTTGGGAAAATGTTGCTCGGGTATTGTTAAGGAGTAACTATGATTAAGATAAATGTAAGTAGGAATCAATAAAGTGTTGGGAATTTCTTATAATTCTAGAACAACAAACTGAACAGAGAATGATTCTCTGTTTTTGACACAACGGAAACTAAAATTTGTTTGTTGCAGGCCTATTCATCAACCTTGATTTCAATCGGACGGCTGAGATCATCTTGAAGAAGGTGAAAAGTGCGATTTGTGATTTGGATCGCATCGTAGAATCGCAATCTGTGGAAGAAAAAAAAGTAGCACTATCATATGGGTGCGATTTGCGATTTGCGATCAGATTGCATTGCAACATCGCAATCGGCAGAAATCATAGGACGTAGCGAAGGCAATATGGCTTGGACGCGATTTACGATATGCGATAAGATCGCATCACAAGAAAAATAATGCTCCAGTTGAAATTATTATTTCAACACTCCCCTTTAATTTCAACTGCTGGGTTATTAGTCATACCTAGACATTTCCTCAAAAATTCAAAACTTTTCTGCCCCAATGGTTAGGTCAGAATATCAACAACCTGCTCCTGAGTTCTACAATGTACTAAGACAATTTCTCCATTGCTTACGAATTCTCTAATGTAATGAAACTTTGTGTCAATGTGTTTCGTTCTCTTATGAAACACAACGTTTTTGGATAATGCAGTCGCTGAGCTATTGTCACAAAAAATCGTCATTCCTTTTGTTTGTTATTCTCTTGGCCTTTCTTTTCATAGCCTGGAGGTTGTTCAATGTAAACCTCTTCCATTAACACTCCATTTAGAAATGCTGACTTCACGCCCATTTGGTAAACTTTCCACTTGTTTTGCGCTGTTATGGACAACACTGCTCTCATGGTTTCCATTCTAGCAACTGATGTGAACGTTTCCTCATAGTCTCTCCCATACTGCTGCTTATATCCTTTGACAACAAGTCTTTCCTTGTGTCTGTCTATTTTTCCTTTAGCATTACTCTTGGTCTTGTAAACCAATTTAACTCCAATGACTTCTTTTCCTTTTGGTAGCTCAACCAAATCCCATGTCTTGTTTCTTTCTATGGCATTGATCTCCTCATCCATAGCTTCTATCCATTTCCTATCCTTAATAGCTTATTCGAAATGAATAGGGTCATCAACATGAAAATATAAAGCAAACAAAGAATTCATACTTCCATCATAAATGTCACTTAAATTTCTGAACTTCTTACCTCTTTCATTTGGTGTACAAGTGCTTGAAGAAGCACTTGAATTTCCTCCTTGTGGTGTTCTTGGAGAAGCACTTTTATTTCTCCTCAAGGGTGTCACTTGTTGCCCTTGTGTTGGCGCTGCTGTTTGGGGATGTATTTCAGCCATCTCCTCATCATCTTCATCATGAGACAAACAGTTTTTAATGTTCATTGTTTTCACTATGCTTCCATCCCAAGCTTCCTCCTCAATGAATTGAACATCTCTACTCACAAAAAACTTCTTGGTGGATGGGTTATACAATCTATAAAATTTGGATTCCTCATTGTATCCAATGAAAATACATTTCTCTGCTTTGCTATCCAACTTCTTCCTTAGCTGATCTGGAATGTGTTCACAAGCCAGACATCCAAAAACTTTCATGTGGGTGACTCCTTGCTTTCTCCCACTCCATGCTTCTTCCAGCACTCTGTTCATGACTGCTTTTGTAGGACATCTGTTTAAAATGTATGATGCACAGTGTACAACTTCAGCCCAATAATCATTTGGCAAATGCTTTGCCTTCAACATACTCCTCGCCATATCCATGATTGTCCTATTCTTCCTTTCGACAACTCCATTTTGCTGTGGAGTGTACCTAGTGGTAAACTATTTGTGAATTCCATTTTCTATACAAAAACGTAGAAATTCTTTGGAGATATACTCACCCCCTCTATCAGTTCTTATAACTTTGATATGCAGCCCACTTTGGTTTTCCACAAGTGCTTTGAAATTTTTAAATTTTTCAAACACTTCACTTTTTTTGTTCATGAAATAAACCCAAGTCTTTCTAGTAAAATCATCAATGAATGTTAGAAAATATTGGCTACCTGCAAGTGATGGAGTTTGCATCGTCCACATAAATCTGAGTGGAAAATCACTAAGAGTGTTTTTGCCCTTATGCTTTTCCTAGATGGAAACTTTCTCTATGTTGTTTCCCAAAGATACAACCTTCACAAAGGCTGTATGGCTTCTCTATCAATGGTAGTCCTCTTACCATTCCTTTTCTACTCAACAAGTTAAGACCTCCAAAGTTGAGATGTCCAAATCTCAAGTGCCACAACCAATTTTCATCCTTTGGTTCACTTTGGAAAGCCTATTGTGTAACTGCTGCAATTTCTACCCCATCTTTCAAAACTGCTTTTATCCTGAGAGGCAGCATGTTGTTCCTTGTCATTTTCACTTCAACAAGACATAGTTTACTGGGTTTTCTATCCATGATGGTGCACACATCATTCTCAAAGAAAACATTGTACCCCTTTTGAACAAGATGTCCAATACTTAAGAGGTTACATTTCATTCTAGGAACATAATAGACATCTGTCATGGTTTTCTTTTCACCTTTCCTTGTTAAGATTTTTACTTCTCCTTTTCCCATAACAGAAATTTTACTATCAGTCCCAAGTGTGACTTGTGACTTCACACTCTGGTCTAACTTAGAAAATAGGGCTATGTTCCCTGTCATATGTTTACTACAACCGGAGTCTAGAAACCATACATCTTCACTCTTTGTTTTAGCCATATTACAATCTAACAACAAATTATCTTCGTTGATATTTTCCCTGGTGAAATTTGCAGTAGATATATTATTCATATCATGCTGCTTCTTCCTACATTCATTTTCATAATGCCCATATTTTTTACAATAATAACATTGGACATTGGAATTTTCATACCTTTGTCCTTGAGCATGATGTTGTCCACTTTGTTTGTTGCTGCCTTGGCCTTGGTTCTGATTTGGATTGCTGCCTCTTCCTTGAGTGTTTGCTAGACTGTTTCTTCCACCTCTGTTTTGGCTTCTACCTCTTTCTCTCTTGTTTCCTTTGCCTTGACCTCTTCCTCTTCCAAATGACATCTGGGTCTTAAAGGCATGTTCTAGAGATGAGCATTCATTTCTACTCAATCTCTGCTCATGTGTTATCAATGATTCATGTAGTTCATCAACTGAGAAATTTTTGAGATCCTTTGTCTCTGCTATGGTGGTGACAATCACATCGAACTTTGAGGGTAGGACCCTCAATAGTTTCTCCATAATCCTCCTTTCTTCAAGAATCTCTCCATGAGACCTTATCTGTGTGACTAGACCAATCACTTGTGTGAATAATGAGTCAACGTTATCTGACTTCTTCATGCATAGATTCTCAAAATCTCTCCTCGGAAACTGTAGTTTTGTTGTCTTCACTTACTCCATGCCTTGGTAGGCTATCTTGAGAGTTTGCCCATGCTTCTTTGGATGTCTTGGCTGTTGCTATCCTTAGAAACACACTCTCATGCACTACTTGATATAAGAAGAGGAGGGCTTTAGAATACTTCTTCTAATAGCTCTTCAACCATTCTTTCTCTTCCTGAGCTAAATTATTAAAATCATTTTCATCTCCTGGTTCTTCAAAACCATCCTCAACAAATTCCCATAAATCTTGAGAAGCAAACAGGGCTCTCATAGTTATTTCCCAATAGTCATAGTTTTTCCTATTAAATTGTGGGAGCTGAGTATTATAGATACCCATGCTAGTGCTAGTGCTGAAGCTGGTGCTGGAGCCAACCATTCTTGCACTCTAAACTATGCTTCAAAATACCTGACTGTGTATTTAAAAATCACTAACTGTCTTCAACAACAACACAAAGAAAATCTTGAGGAATACCTTTGAATCTTTCTTGACTAAGTATTCACTTTGTTGGAGAAGCAGTTACAGCAAAAATCCTTCCTTCAGCTTCTTTGACACCTTCAAAGAGCCTAGACAAGCTCCAATACCAATGTTGTGAATTTTTGATAATTCCATAAAAACAAACTGAACAGAGAATGATGCTCTATTTTTGACACAACGGAAACTAAAATTTATTTTCTGTAGCCTATACATAAACCTTCATTTCAATCGGACGGCTGAGATCATCTTGAAGAAGGTGAAATGTTCGATTTGCAATTTGGATCGCATCGTAGAACCGCAATCTGTGGAAGAGAAAAATGGAACACTATCATATGGGTGTGATTTTTGATTTGCGATTAGATCGCATCGCAGTATCGCAATTGGAAAAAATCACAAGATGTAGCGAAGGCAATATGGCGTGGACGCGATTTGCGATATGCGATAAGATCGAATCAGAAGGAAAATAGTATTGTAGTTGAAATTATTATTTCAACATAAAAGAATAAACATCATAGATAAATTTATAGGTGATAAAGCTATATCAGATAATGAATCAATAGATCCTCCTCTAGAATGATACAGCGAGCATGGAAAGGTTTCATGATCTCTAGACAACGACATAATTATAGGATGTTAAAGAACATTGTTGTATGGAATATATCACAGAAAAGATATGGTGAAAATCGGTATAGAAGAGTGTCCAAAATCTAATTCAGCTATTTAAAAATTTGGAGTAGATCACAAAGCTACAAGAGATATAATTCATTAGTTGATCACATCAAATATTACACTACCGTGTGAGCACTATTGATATCAAGCAACAAAATAAGATAATCTGTCGAGTTACAGAGAAAAAGTCTTCACAATTGTTTCCATACATCCATATGACGGAGGCTAAATCAAATATAATAACGTTGTAAGTTAGACATATCAATACATTGATCACACAATACGAAACTAGGATACAACCTGGGGTCGCTATACCTTAAGGTAAAGTTGAAACAAATATATGTACACCAAGAATGAATATCTACCTCAAAGAAGACAAAATAGATTTGTAATAAAGCATTTGGGAACGGAAACCCATATTAGTTTTTTTCTAGTGCTTCTAACACCCCTTGACTGTGTAAGTATCCTAAGTTGAGTATACAAAACTATTTAAACTTATTTATGCTTAGAAACTATCATTATGGACTAAGAAACCGACTTGGAGACATTCAGGTGTAGAGGAGATTGTTAGAAGCACCAAATTTCCTTGTAGGAAGGTTAAGAATAATAAATTTGGGCACTGACCTACGAAAAACCAATATAGCATTGAGAATTAATGAAATTAAATAATGGATGGCTCATAGGAATAAAAAAATAAAATAAAACTCAGACAAGGAGAAATGTTACCTGGCCTAGTGAAAGGAAGCAGAGAGCTTGCACCTTAAATCCTGCCATGAATATAAGGAACCCATGAAATTTCTATATCACATAGTAATGGGCTTGTAATGGAGACTCCAGAGTAAAGGAAATCAATGGTATACCTCATAGCGAGTAACAATTATGAGTTTTGGTACCTATGTGTGAAAGATGAGATTAATAGTTTAGCCAGAGTCCTCCGAGAACGAGTAAACCTATGGATTTCCTGTAGAAAACCATTCATATAGGAAAATGAGGGAAAAATTAATATGTTCCAATTATAGTGCATACCCAACAAAGGAATAATGAGTCGGATAAATATAAGGTAGGAAATTGCAAGACAAAATACATACCTAGAGCAGTTCGACATGAACGTAAATATAGATGACAAGAGAGGTACTAGATGCAAAGATGCATGGCAAGGTGTGCATATAAGGGAATAATGGTGTGAACCATGGGGGATACAATAGAGAAATGAACCATACCATCAACATATAGTTACCCATTGTTACTTTCACAGGATGGAAAGCAAAAGAGTTGAATCAACCCCAACAATCGAATTCGTTACACTTGTTCACAAAGCAATTTTGCACATTGAGGAAAATCATAGAACAAAAAGACAACACTTTAGAAAATAGAGTGGAAAAAATTCCCAATCTACAAAGATTAGTCATTGAAAATCCTGCAAGGGATAATCCCCAAATTTGAGTTTGCAAACATCCACTAGAAGATCTAGAACAAAACCCACTTGCAAGAAAATTAGAAAAACGACCACTGGAATTATTAAATAAAACCAAGGAGTCATTAAATGGCCTTGATCAGAAAATTGTGTCTCCATTTAATAAATTATTTCCAGCAAGCATAGTGTGGTGGTAGAAGAAGCTCCCATAGCAGGGATGTCTGGTTCCTCTAGGTTGCTCCCGGTTGGCTTCATTCCACGCAGTCGTATGGTGAAAACGCTTGAAACCAGGCCTTGAGCAACAAAGAGGGAAACAATTGTACACAAACATACCGAAATATTGGTTAAGGATTAGGGTTCAAAGGAGAGAAATTCATGACAGTAGAGTTATCTTGAGTAATATTGACCATTGAACAAAACCCAACATTGTGCCCACCTCTACCCATGTGAACTGCAGGTGAAAGACGAGACGTGGCAAAAAAGGACTCGCAGTAAAACCACCTAGGCATATCCTCTGTAAAGGTATAACAAAATACAATTTATTAGCCAGGTTACTAAGGCGTTAATGAATATGTCACATGGTGCATGGAATCAGCCCTTTCATTGTATAAACAAATTTCTAAAACAATATCAAGGGGTCAGGTTTATGTTCAAGTTGGAAGGCCTTAGCATGCACCAAATCACCCGAGGTCACTAATACAACAAACGTAAGAAAATTAACTTGCTATGTAGATGGAAAGGAATAAATGCATAGTCACTAATTACCCGTGTGGGTAGGGTTTGTATGCAATTATGCATAGTCTGTCAAAGGTAGGGGATAGGTCTAGGAAGAGTGACACCACCAACTAAATTCTAGTACATCTAAGGAGTGTTTGGATAGGTTATGGTAAAATAAAAGAGAAGAAGATGTATAGCTCATGCCAAGAGGATCAAGTTACAATGAGATATCTGATAGAAAGTGTAAACGTAATGGTTGTCATTATACTAAGAAAATCATATTTGGCATAGTTATATGTGTAGATATACAACTTAAAAATATATATACATGGGAAAATTAGAGGTTCATGACATTTTATCACAGGACATAACAAGTTTGGTATAACTTTTTAAATAGAGTTGAATAAAGTTCAACTAGAACTCCGCGATCTAGTTAATTACCGTAATGAAGAAAATATGAATGAAATTTAGTAGAAACACCTAGAATTAAAGCAAGAGAAGCTCAAAATAGTTTTAACAAGTTGCAGAAGATTTGGAAATCAAGTAATTGGAAGGATCTACAATAGTTATGTTAGTTAAGAAAGTCAACTGCTATTTAAATATAAAGGAGAAACAACAAGAATAATGGAAGCCAAAGGGTTTGGAGCCCTAAGCCGGGATGTTAATTGAATGCAGGAATTGTGAACAACAATAACAATAGGTAAGATGACAAGGTGATTTTATACATGAACGACATATGGTGTTGGCATATAGGAACAACACTTCCTGGTTGAGGCACAACAAGGCCAACTCAGCATGAAATTTTTCTTAAATTTTATATTTCATGAAAATTGTAAATTCATGTTGGATAAATGTTTGCATGCATGTTCTTGTTGTTATTCCTTTTTAAAGTAAGAATGTGTATATATATATATATATATATATAATATATATATATATATATATATATATATATATAATGAATCAAAATTGTTTGTTGTTAATGTTAATTTTGTTTTTGATTTCCTCTAGGCGTAATGATGGGGTGCTAGAAGTGCACACTCATCAACATGGGGCATGGGCCTCCAGATCCTGCTAGCATTTGGTTGGCACTAGAAGTGTGGAAGATGCTCTAGGATGAAACCATGTACAAGAGCATGGAATTGAAAAAATAGAGCGGGAGCCAAAGTCATTTTGTATGTTCAAAATCATATCATGGATATCACATGCAGTGTTCGATGAATAAAATAAGGGGAAAGGAATGTAATACCTCTTCCTAACCCTCGTACTATAAATGTAGTATGAGGATATTGAGACTTGGGTGTCTCTAAAGGTATCGACATGATTAGGTTGATTGGACGAGTATTACACGATAAGGCCAAAGTGTCTATATAAACAATGTACAATGACATTTAAAATGTTGAGACAGGTTTATGTTATGATGTGGCTTGTGTGCCCATCTAGATGATAAATATATTGTGGGGCCAATGAGCCTGGATTTATATGCCTCTAATGACTAAGTGGATGGAAATCCATATTGCAATTATGTCTATAGAAATATTATATTAACAATAAAATAAGGCTAGTTGTGTAGCCCACTTCATAAAGAGAATATGGTGGGCACAACTCTAAGGTAAAAAGGAAATAGTTGGTATTTGGTGAAGTGTGTGCAATTCAAGGCCCATGTGGCTTTTGGGAGTTTCGTTTGGCTAGTGGAGGATACACATATAAAAAGGAGCTATAGGCTCCTATTATTAGGATGTATTCATTCACCGATTAGGATTATGATGATTATTCAAGGAGAAACTCAAACAACTGAGTTTGGTAACTGAAAACTAGTGGCTCTTGGGTTGGTCTTTGGAATTGGTTGTTATGGTTTTAGAGCTTGGTACTATGTTTCGTGTGAACCCTGGTGGTTCTGGAAGTTCGGTGTATCCAAAAGCTTGATGGCCCTATTTATGGCTTGGTGCCATGGAGTTCTGGTGGCTAACTCGGTTGGAGATAGCTAGAGAGTCCTTGTTTAGGCTCTGGTACTCACTTAGGGATGTATTTAGTTTAGTTATTTGGCACTTGGAAACTGGGAAATAGTATGGACCTTAGATTTACTGGCAGAGACTATTGAGACCAATTGTAATTCACCCTAGAAGATGGGCACCACTGAGGGATTTGAGATGCACCACTTGGGTGTTGGTTAGGGGAACATGAGCTTATAGTTAGAGATTGAGGATGTTAGGGTTGGTGTCAAGGCCATTTTTTTGTTCTTGTTGGCTAACTATTGCCTATGCCATTTATTCCCCTACTTGGGGGTGACGAGTGGCCAAGATTATGAGCCACACAACTTATGCCTGCTAGGAACCTAGAGAGTGGATAACCAAACAACACTATATTTAGATAAGTATTATGTGTGCCATGTTATGTTTAATGGTATTTTCATGTGTGTATATGATAGTAAACCCTAAAATTGATGTTTTATCAATTTATGAGTCATGTATTTATTTACTCACCAATGGCTATAAAATCTAGTTGAGAATTATATAATATGTGAATAGACAATTAATTACTCCATGCTACATAGTTCTTATTCATGGATGTTTATATGTGAACTGTGTATGTTTTATTATTTCCATTGTGGATAATCAATTATATATATATATATATATATTATATATATATATATATATATATATATGTATGTATGTATGTTTGTGTGTGTGTGTGTGCTGCATACATAAGAATTATAATTTCCAAACAAAAAATGAATATTATGGCTGATTGAGTAAATATATGCTTTTGAGCATATTTGTTTTTATGTATAAGCGATATTGGTTGTCTGGTGTTTCTTGGCTAACAGTTGGCGATGTTAAACAACTAGTATCACTGCTACTAAATTTTTTATGGCTATATGGGCTTTGGTGGAGATGGTGATAGGTTTGGGGGTGAGAATTTTGCTACAAGATTCTCTATGGGTTGTGCCCTAGATGATGACTTGTAGAGTGTAGAATTATTCTTGGAGAATTATAGCTATGGAGGATTGGTGAATTGTCAATGAAAATTATGAAATATTGACATTTTCTCAAGTCCTCTATGATAGGGAAATTTGCATGATCTCCCAAATTCTCCACTATAATAAAGAAAATCCCAAGACTCGCTGTAATTTTTCTGAGAAGAAATGCAACCATTGGAAGGGAAAGGTGTCCATCAAGGCCACGTCTATTGCTAGATGGAGAGAAGAGGAAACCACACATTAATGCACTAAAATATGAGCTATTGTTTAGTAAATTGTTTTATTCAATTGATTAAATCTTACAAGATTATAAAGAATTAAAATGACTAAGATTACAAATGCTAATCTTAGCTCACACCTACATGACAAGCAGTTTCTAAATTTAACTTTATAGAAATAACTCGAACTAATAACTAAGTGGACTATATGACTTTAGTTAACCAAAGATATTATTCTCTAATGCGGTGCACTGTTTAGGTATTTAGGATTGCAGCTAGAGGCCAGATCTTATTCTTTCTCAATATAACACGTTAATTTTTTTCTTCATCATAAACCTTCTTCATCCTCAAGACTCGCGGGTTTTCGCTTTTAGAAGGTGAAAAATATTGTTCTTATCGATATAAAATCTTATTTTTTTAATTCACCATCAACCTTCTTGATCCTCAAGACTCGTGGGTTTTCAAATTTAGAAGGTGATGTAATTTTGACGTTAATAAAATTGGACTTGGGATGTTTTCACGACATGCGACCTTTTACTATGTATAAATAGGCAGGTTAGGACTTCAACTAATTATGTTCCTTTACTAATATATTAAAGTATTGGTTCACGAAATGAAAGTATTAAAGACTTGTTTCTAGTATAATCTTGGAGGCTTGGGATACGATCTTCATGCATGGCTCTTTTAGGTGATTTCAAATGAAATACGATTCCTAGATTCAAGTGATTTATCAACACTAGCTGAGCTATGACTTAAATCTAAATTTCAAGTTCTTAACCAAAATTTCTATTAAGCATACCTGAATCTCAAAGTTCAGGCACCCATTTAGAGCATCCACGCAATACGAGCAATAACAAATCACTGCCCCATTTTTTACATATTGATTCGAAGGATAGATAAATCCAAATCGCCTACACCTACCAAAGATATATTAGAACATTATAAAACCAGTAAAGCCAACTACACAATTTCTGAATTATTTTGAAATTGGAAGTTATTAGAGTCAATTTTTTTTATGACTTCACTCTTGTTTATAAGACTTCAAAATATTCTTACAATAAGACATATAAGTACCCAATAATATATCATAGAGTGACTAATTCCGACAATAATTCATTTTAGGTTAAATTCATCAAAAACATAATTTGATAAAACATTTTTCAATTTATTTATTTTTAACGTATTGAATTTATTTTATAATATAATAATGAATAATAATATGATTGCAAAAATTATATATATATATATATATAATAAAAGAAATTACGTTAATCACTAGATGCCCCACAGACATATATAAATTAGTAAGATTCATTTTCTCTGAAATAATGCCATCAAGGATTCTTCTCTAGCTTTTGAATTTAAAACTCGCGTGTAACCTCTAGAGACCTTATTTTTTCCCATCCTTTAAATTTGAAGACTCGTTGAAATACATTCTGACGCAACCTACAATGTAATTAAAATAAAATATTAGCATAAAAAACACCATGAGAAAAATAGTAAAGGATGACATTAACAAATCTGATAGTTCGAGAATATCTTTATTTCAATTGTAGAGTCTTGTAATGATAGAAGAAGAACCGAACAATACATGAAAATTTCCTTATCTTTCAGAGATCGTGCTAGCCCTTTGAGATTTCATATAATCAATTTGTGAAGATTGTCTCTCACCCAAATTGGGTAGGTCAGTAAACTAGTTAGCATAACAATTTTTTTCCAAGAAGAAAAAACACACCACCATATATTAATGAAAAAAGGATGGTTACAGAGCATGGTTTTAGAAACCTTGATGCAGAATCAGTATGTCAATGGACCCAGATAAAAAAT
Organism: Pinus taeda; assembly: GCA_000404065.3. Lineage (NCBI taxonomy): Eukaryota > Viridiplantae > Streptophyta > Pinopsida > Pinales > Pinaceae > Pinus > Pinus taeda. The sequence continues at coordinate 251,214 of APFE030203941.1, forward strand.
ATGCCCAATAGATATCAAGAAACACCAATCATTAACATAAAGTGCCCATAGAGGCAAGAGGATTATCCAAAGAAGGAAAATAGGAGAAATGAATCTGGAAAGAAGAGGTCTAATATAGATGGATATTGTTTTGGAAATGAGTTTATATATTGTGTTCCAGAGAGAAATCGGTCTAAAATTGGAGAAGGATTCCAACTCTCCAATTTTTGAATTATGGCAATAAAATCTGCATTCACCGCCCATAGACCCTACAAAGACTACTTGAATCCCCCACTAAGTCAGTCATTTCCTCAATCATTATATCTTGCAAATTTATAAATAGTTCTATGCTCCATCCGTCTGGTCCATGGCTCTTGCCCGTGACTATCTCTTTAAGAGTCTGGAGGATCTCGTCTTTGTCAACAGGGCATTACAAAAGAATGCAGATCTATGGATCAATCAAATGGGGAAAAAGATAAACGAATTCCATATAATTCAACAAGGTCAAAGGATTTCTGGCTTGCAAGGAGGATTAGAAGTATCTAAATGCTTCTCTTTGAATCTCATTTTTCCAATGTAGTGTTTCCCATAAGCCATTTTTATTTGAGAGATTAATTTTTTCTTTCGATTCCTTGAATTTTTCTTGTGAAAAAAGTTGGTATTTTTATCCCCTCATCCACCCACATCTCGCAACTCTTTTTTTTCCATTTCTCTATTTTTCTCAAGAGGCTTTTTCTTTTATCTATGGCCAAATCTGTTAATCTCAATTTGGAAGTCTTGGAGAAGTATTCAGAGGATTGTGGATCTTCCATATGTTTGATTTGAGCATCTATTAGAATTATTTTCTTAAACTTGGTGAATTTTTGTTGTCTAGCCCAACATGAAAACACTTGTTTCATCTTTTTGAGCTTGAGGCAAAGGTCATCCATGGTCGAGTTGCTTGCACTCTGATTGTATTTTAGTCTAGAAATCCCTCACCAAATTAGTAAATTCCAGTCCTTTCAGCCAAAAGTGATTCAACTTGAAGGAAGTGGGCTTCCCTTTTGATATATCTAACCTAACGAGAGGATTGGAAAATGGTCTGAAATTTGAGAGGGAAGAGTCCATGATATCAGTTCAATGAGGTGATTAGCTAGACCTCTATTCACCATGAAATGGTCCAATCTTCTTGAAATTCCTTGTGAACCCCATCTTCCATTTCTTCTTTTTTAAAATATTTTGATGTAATGAAAACCTAACATAAATTATAATATCAACAACAAATCAAGTAACGATAATAAAATTAAATTTATTGATCATTTATAATATTTTTAATTAAAACTAATTTAGTATACTTGTAAATATTCATTTTTCTTTCTTATTATTCTACATTACTTTCTATTTCTAAAAAGAAACATATCAACTCCACATCTAGTAACTACAAAATCACAAATAAAATACTCCTCTGAAAACATAAAATTTATTCAAATTACAATGATCTTGATATTAATGTGAGCTCTTGCATCTTACATTTGTATACTTGAAATATTTTCAATGTAATCAAAAAAGAAAAACGCCCCAGCAGCAAGTATGATTGGGTGGCATCTCTTTCCTCCTGCACGTGCAATGAGTTTTACCACCAACTATGCGAATATTCTATTTAATTCTTTGCCCAAGGTTGCTGCTACCACAATACACACCATAATTTCAAAACATTCTGTCATTCTGTCTCAACCCCAAAATTCAAACATCTATTTGCCTTAACTTAAAATATCAATAAAGTATTATACTAGCATAACTACATTTACCAATGTGGTTGATATACGGATAAGTTGATAGGCGAATATGAAGTTGTTGGCATTATGATGCATGTGTTGTACTTGATGGCAACCCACTTGAAGCATAACAACTCACTTACATGGTAACTAGATGAATCTACAGAAGAGATATCAGATGTGACAAAATGATTTATAGATGTGATGAAATGCAGGGAAGCTTCAAGGAATCAATTTAGAACGCAACTCTCTCAGATGATAGATCACAGTTCAGACTCTCAGAATGAAGGAAAAAGAGGTATACACAGGTTTACCTTTACCAAGCTGCGTATACACGTGGGTTCATAGACCTAAAGGCACGTATGCGTATACACACACTTTCATGCAAGGAAAAGCATGTACATGTTGGAAAACTTGGTTTTGGTCCGTGGTATTTGGTCCCTGGTATTTTGACCCATGGTATTGATCCAAGGTATCTTGATCGAAGTGTTGACCCCAGGTATTTGGACCAAGGTATTGGTTCTAAGTGGTTTTGGACCATGGTATTGAGTAAGGCCTAAGACTATAAAAGGAGGAGAAGATTATTAGGCAAGGGTACTAAAAAAAATGGTCTCAAATATCTGAAGAAGTGTGAGATCCAGTATGCAGGTTATGGGTTTATAATGCTTTACTTGATCTGAGCCAAGGAGGAATCTCAGTGGTTGATGGAGGACAAGATCTAATGATGGATCAGGATCTTATGGCTTGGAATGAATCATCTCTATATGGTTTGATCATGCTTATTCTTGATCTGTATATTGACGCATGTAATTTTCTGTAAATATTATGATCTCGGTATAACTCAAGTCTGGAATAACTGCAAATTATGAATGAATATTTACAGATGTATATGTTGTTTGACTTTGATAAAGGCACGTATATACGCACTTTAGATACATCTAAGTAGTTTATACCATATGAACTATGATGTTTGAAGTTACATGTGGTTCTGGTTGTTGATGCAAAGTTCTGAGTTATGGTGAGTGTTTACTGGTGTCAATATCCTGCATATTCAAATTGGTTGATTGTGATTAGCTTCAGTATTGATGGATGAGATATACTAATGGATCGAGATCATAATGACTTATCTTTATATGATCTAATGGACTAGATCTGGTTGCTAACACGAATATTATCCTTTTGTATGTAATGATCTGGATATGTCTGAAGTCGGGAAGTATAGCAAAGTTATAAGTAAAGTATTTGATGACATATACGTTGGTTCGCTTTGGTGAAATTGTGTATGCACGCTCGTTTGGCTCTTCCAAATAGCGTGTGCACTCTGATGCATGATTTCTGGTGATATAGTTGGCTCTAAACATTTTTGTAGAGTTCTAGGTTCTACTCTATGTTTTCATGACAGGGTTCAAGGAAAATTTTAAGAACCACCCTAAATGTATATGTATAATAAATGGGCTAATCCCCATGACACATAGGAAAAATGGAGGTGATTTTATCAATAATATAATATGTATATATAATTTTTTTGGCGAATATCTCACTAGATTATATTAATAATGATGGAGAATCATTCATTGAATTATAAAATCTTCTAAGATCTTGGCGAATGTTTTGTTAAAGTATGAAACCATATATGATAATAAGAAAACATATTCATTAAATTGTAATATACTAACATACATGTTTGGAAAAAAGAAACATAATTTTCTCTACCTACAAACAATGTTCCAAGTTCCAGTGGCCGTTTTTGTCAAGGTTCTTACAATACACTCTTTCATATCCTTCTATTAGTTTTGATAATATTCCACAAAAAAGTTCTTGTAGGTGTTGATATTGACCAGGAGTTCTGTCAAGGTAGGAGAGATTAATATTTTCTCTACAACTTTTGTCAAGCTACCACTTTTTTCAAGTTATCAAATTTCTTTCTTATTCCATGACTCCAACTACGAGATAAAAAAAAAGATCAAGTTTGTTTACCCCAACAAGCCAACAAGTAGCAAGCACCAACTATATTATATAAGAAAGTATTAGGTATCCCAAAGGCTTGAAGGGGGTCTAATTGAAAGAAGTGACCATTGTGAGAAGCCTTCCAATCAATATATGAATATATAAATATAGATTTATTATTATTTTAATTGGAAATATTCAATTACATAATAAAATTTAATTATGTCTTTCCCCATATAAATTGCTTATTAGCTTAATTCACTACCCTCATAAGTCTCGTATTTTTTAACAGCGTTGTAACATGTAGATTAATTTCCTTTTCGGTGAACAGTCTCCACCTTTTAGGAAAATATGGTGCAATGGCTCCAACCCCTATAGATCATTAGGACAAACCAAAGGATAACTCATAAGATGAAAGGTTGTATAAACCAACTTATTTTTCAAACAACTAATCCAACATCATTACCTAAACTTTTTCATGAAGATATCATATTGACAATTTTTCAAAAAATGGTGGGAAATCTTCTGCGAGGGTGATGTGGAAAGAGTGATAAGGTTTCCCTGTTTTGATTTTTTTTTGTTAAATCAGAAAAACCAATATTAATGGAGATATTGGTATTTTTTACTAAATTTTGTGAGGTGACTAAATGTAGCTTTAACCATTCACCTTAAGATGTTTTTACAATATAATTTTATAAGTCTATTTAATATCTTCATTATCGTAAAAACCAAACTATATCCATCTTAAATCCACATCTACCACTCTTAGAAGGATGAAATCTATTTATCCCTCCCGAGCACTTGGTAGACCCAGAATTAAGATGCATGACAGAATTCCCCCTTTAAATAGTCTATGCTCACATGAATACCATGGTATTACCATGGGTTATCATAAACCTGGAGCTTAAAAATTACTATTCGTAATTTATAAAAAATAATAAAAATAATAATTGATTTTTATTTTAACCAAGTTAAAATGTTTAACATACATTAATTTACAACATCCATTTTTACTCTTGATCCACCAAGCCTCGAGAGGGATCAAATATTTTTTCACTCTATGCTAGTCTACATATCATGATATTGGATCCCTCTCGAGGCTTAGTAGATCCAGAGTAAAGGTGGATCTATGCTGGTTTAATTCCCCCCTCTAAATAGGCTACATTCCACCCGAATACCATGGGTCAATACCATGTGCCATTTTTATTTTTATTAATACTAATATTAGGGTTAATAATGTTTTTTTGCATGTTATTAATAATAATCTAGCCCATGGTATTTGGCCCATAATATTTTGCCCATAGGTTTCACCTAAATATAACTCATTTTTTGAGTGTTCGTAAATATAAGGTGACTTATGGAGTAAATATAAGAAAATGTTTTATTTATTTATCATACCTATCGTTTGTTTATATTTTTATTAATTTACCATACCTCTTTTACAAATATGGTATTTGGCCCATAGGATTCACTTAAATAAAACCTCTTTTCTGAGCCTTCATAAATAGAAAGAGGGTTATGGACTAAATATCAAAAGAGGTTTTATTAATTTACCATACCTCTAGTTTATTTATATTTTTATTTATTTACCATACCTTTTGAGCAAGTATAAAAAGAGGTTTTATTTATTTACCATAACTCCACTTTATTTTTATTTTTATTTTTTTACACCATTGCATGTATATAAGGTGACTTATGGAGTAAATATAGAAAATGTTGTATTTATTTACCATACCTCTTATTTATTTATATTTTTATTAATTTACTGCACCTATTTTATAAATATGGTATCTGGCCCATAGGATTCACTTAAACAAAACCCATTGTTGAAAATTAGGGCGAATGGAAGGTTGTAACTCCTAATTTCAAGGGCTAAATTTACCTTTTTTACCCTCTCCCTTAAAATTAGGTGGGCTACCTCCATATCTAATTTTTTTATAAAATAAATTTGAGGATATTTGTAAAAATGTACTATGATACAAAATATTCGCCCACTAAAAATTTAAAACCCCTTAATTTTGCTTAAGGGTGAAAATTTGCCCCTAAAATTTTCCATGATAGGGTTTCAGTGATTCAGCATTGGGTGATTGGTTGATGCAATAGTTGTATTACAGTGGTGATTGGTTTTGAGCTTCAATGTTGTTGATGGGTCCGGTATGAAAATTGGATGAAAGGTAGCCTTCAAATTATGATGTTGTGTTCCATGAGTATCAAGTCTGAAAATTTATGAAATGTGGTACCTGGAGGAAGAAAAGAAGGTTGTAGCCTTTTGTATGCCACCACCTACGTACTAGTACATTAGCTAGTACAAGAGCTAAGGGGATTGTAGCTCCCTTCCAGGAGTAGTTGGAGAACGAGAGAATGAAGGTTGTAGCCTTCTGCAAGTAGAACCCTGCACACTGAAATATTGTAAAAAGAAGTTTCTTGTTAAAAGAAGATAGGGACGAATTGCAACAGGTGGTTTTCGCCCACATTGGGTTTCCACCTTACATTATGGTGTTCATGTGTGCTTCTTATGTGTGATGATCTGTTATGTTTTACTACACCTGTTTATTATTCATATGGTTAATGAAGTTCTGATGCACTGATTAAAGATCAACATTTAATGGATTAACTGAATCATAATTTTACTTGATATACACTAGTTTCATTAAACACAGTTGCGTGTAAACACGAGTTCCCTTAACAGAAGTAGAATATATTAATCTAACTATGGAAATGAAAAAGTTATTGATTTTCTAACACTGATTCACGCCCCCCCTCTCAGTATTATTTCCAAGAATTGGTGTCAGAGTAGGTCCTTTGGTAGAAGCTTGATTGCTTGGAGGAGATCCATAGAACAATGGGAAAGAAGCTAAAGAAGAAATCACCTCAGAAGAAGAAGGAATCTCAAAGCAACTATGACAGTGGGAGAATCGATTGGGGAATATGTGGAAGCAACACTTTAGATTTAGAATCACCTCAGAATGAAGATGAGCAAGCAAAAGAACTATCAAGTATGAATCTATTATCATCTAGTGATACATTACTCCGTCCATTTGAAGATGATGAAAGTGATAGTGAAACAACTGAATTTTCTCTTATGGGTGAGAAAGAAAGATATCAAATAGAGGTAGAATTTAAAAGGCGTACGGAAAAAATTAGAGATCAAAAAAATCTATTGGAAAAAAGGGAATGTGACTCCAACGAAGAAGTTACCAAACTAAAAGCTCAACTAGAGGAAGGAAACAAGGTAAGGAAGCAATTCAGGGAAAAGGAAGACCAATGTCAAAAGCTACAGGATGAAGTGACATCATTAAGAAATGAAGTAAATGAAAGGAGCACAACAATCAAGCAACTTAGAGATAGATCCAATTACTATGAAAGTCTTGAAGCTAAGATCCTTTTGCTAAAAGAAGATCTTGAAGAATCAAATAAGCAGAACAAATAACTACTCCAAGCTCTTGAACAACAAGAAAACAAAGTTCTTTAATTAAGACATCAGTTGGAAGAAGGAAGAAAAATTGAAGGAATCATGAAGAAGCAGTAGCTTGAAAAGGAATAGCAACATCAGGTTGAGGTAAATATTCTAAAAGATAAATTAGAAGAAACGGGTAAGCTCTTACGATTTCAAGTTAGTACTAAGATCTTGGATGGTACTCTTAGTAGTCAAAGGTCTCTTGCTATCACACTGGTCTTGGTTTTGATGAATATGTTGAAGGAGAATCTAGTTCACATAGTAAGACAAGGGACTCTAATGCAAAATCTGAAATGCTCAACAAGAAGATGAGAGGTCAATCCCATCAACAACCAAGGAAAGAAATTCTTCAAAGAAAATGTTTCACTCCTAACTATGGAAGTGATAGTCGGTAAATTCCTTAAATGAATAATGTTGAATGTTATGTATGTCATAATTTTGGACATGTTGCAGCAAGATGCAGAAGAAGAATGTTTCAAAACCATCACATAGAAAGATCATCACGTTCCAGGTACTTTAAGGGATATTGTTTTACTTGCAATATGTTTGGTCACAAATCCATTGACTGCTATAGAAGGAATATGAAACTTATGAGATGTTATTCATCTAACAATATTGGACATATAGCAAAGGAATGCAAGAACAAAGTACAGGGACCATACCAGAAGGAGAAAATATCATCACACTTGAATATCTGGAAGAAGAAGTAAGTACAGTCAGAAAGATGTGGCACAACACAATGTATAGACATAACAGACTTAGAGGGAGCTAAAAGTGTGAAACATCAGTATTCTAAATCTCATACGCAAGTTTCACGAGGAGAAGTCATGTATATACATGAGTTAGACACTGCACAGTCACATATATGTTAGTTTGAGGAAAAGCAGTGGGACAGACTCAGGAAAAAGGGTCTGATATGATCTCAATCCATTATTTGCTCTATTTGATAATGGTTACAATCTGCTAATGATGTGTGGAAATGTCTTGATACTCATAAGATGTTTATAAGTGTTTTTTATCCTAACTTGAGGATGATGATGCCTTGATACTTCATGCTGATATATGCATGATCAGATTCGACAGTAAACAGATGGCACAGGTTCAGGGGGAGCATATGCTTTGAATAGTGCATTTTTGGCATTATGGTTAGAAGTCCTTGGTGATGATGCTTATATGGCTAAATGATACATCTTGCTATGATATGGTTATGATTTGTCCATTACAAATCTCATATGATTCTTGGGGTTACATAGTTGGTGTTTAGATCGGATTTGTGGTTGATTCTCTGATGATGCATATATGTTGCTTACATGGTGATATTCATAAGGATAAGGAGAAATACAAAGCTTCAATACACAACTTCATTACTTGATGATGAGTCACTCATATGTTGCTACCATCATATGCATAAAGATCATATAATACAGTTATGGTGTAGGATTCCTATAGTTCTTGGCTCTCACATGGTTGAGGATTGTTGCTATTGATAATATTAAGAAGTCTTGACAAAAGATCTTGAGCTCAAGATACATAGTGCTATATACAATATGTTGGATACATGGGTGATTACTCAAAGTTTCATTGATTGAGACATGATGATGATGAGTTCTTACCTATATGATGATAGGTTGATACTCACATATGTTGCTTGATGCTTATCAGATGAGGGATGTTCCCAAGTGATGATACATGGATGGTATAAAAGATCACGCAAATCTTGATGATGATGTGATGACTATGTTGTTTTTAACATATGATATAATTTGAATGATTTTGTATGACATATGTAGAATTCATTTATGGAAGGCTATGATAATGTTCAAAAGGATGAGTTGATATCTATATGCAAACATACCTTGTTACAGGTTGATGATATCTACACTAATGGACATATACAAGTTGTTGGTCTAGATGTTGTTGATAGATGCCTATGAAGGAGATCATACATTATGTATGATAGTTGCTGATGACTACCATGGTATTGTTTAGATATTTGGTCTCTGTTATAAGTGTCATGTATATCATTCAATGTAAAGGTCATATCAAGACTCATGATGTAATAGTTTGTCTTTGTCTGTTATAGTTGTTTGATGAATCCCTTTTGGTCATATGATGTAATTTATACCCCCACTATGCATGGGAAGGATGATGTAATATTTCAGTCATGTATAAACAATTTTTATCTGGTATATCCCCACTTGCTTGGGTGGATGATTCAAGTTTATTCTCACTTAGTTGGAGAGAATGGAAGTATGTATGAGTCATTGATGATAAGAAGGTCAAACTCATATAGTTTAGTTATAGAGTGATGCTATTTTCTTGAAAATATTTGCACAATCTACATGTGCTCAGGGGGAGCGTGGATGATACAATACATCTCAGCATGAACAAAGGGGGAGTTCAATCAAATATTTCAACATATGCCTAGGGGCAGCATGATTAATATTTAGCTATTCAAATATGAAAGTCTTCTGCTCTTAGGGGGAGAAGATCTTGGTCCGCCCTTTTCCCTTGATGTCAAAGGGGGAGAGTGACTTGGTGTTGTTGTTGCCATCAATTCCAAAGGGGGGTATTGTTGGCATTATGATGCATGTGTTGTACTTGATGGCAACCCACTTGAAGCAGAACAACTCATACATGGTAACTAGATGAATCTATAGATGAGATATCAGATGTGACAAAATGATTTATAGATGTGATGAGATGCAGGGAAGCTTCAAGGAATCAATTTATAAGGAAACCCTCTCAAATGACAGATCACAGTTCAGACTCTCAGAATGAAGGAAAAAGAGGTATATGCAGGTTTACCTTGACCAAGCCGTGTATACACACGGGTTCGCCAACCTAAAGGTGTGTATGTGTATACACACACTTTCATGCAAGGAAAATCACGTACATGTTGGAAAACATGGTTTTGGTCTGTGGTATTTGGTCCCTGGTATTTTGACCCATGGTATTGATCCAAGGTATCTTGGCCGAAGTGTTGACCCCAGGTATTTGGACCAAGGTACTGGTTCTAAGTGGTTTTTGACCATGGCATTGAGTAATGCCTAAGACTGTAAAAGTAGGAGAAGATCATTAGGCAAGGGTACTCCAAAAAAAAAAAGGTCTCAAATATCTAATGAAGTGTGAGATCCATTATGCAGGTTATGGTTTGATAATGCTTTACTTGATCTGAGCCAAGGAGGAATCTCAGTGGTTGATGGAGGACAAGATCTAATGATGGATCAGGATCTTATGGCTTGGAATGAATCATCTCTATATGGTTTGATCATGCTTATTGTTGATTTGTATACTAACGCATGTAATGTTCTGTAAATATTATGATCTCGGTATAACTCAAGTCTGGAGTAGCTACAAATTATGAATGAATATTTACAGATGTATACGCTCGTTGACTTTGATAAAAGCGTGTATATATGTAGGTTATATACATATAAGTAGCATATACCATATGAATTATGATGTTTGAAGTTACAGGTGGTTCTAGTTATTGATGCAGAGTTTTGAGTTCTTGTTATGAAACTAGCTCACAAAAAGATAGAAAAGAGAGATCAATGCCTTAGAATTTAGCCTCTTCGAGGGGGCAACCTCCTTTACATTACACAAATGAACAATTCTTGGATGATTCAAATGACAAAACCTCCTTTCTATATATAGAAGCCTAAGGAGCGTTACCGGGAATAGTGTCCACTTGGAGCTGTTATTCCCACTAAGACAGGTAGCTATCTTAGAAACAAAGAAGTAAAGACTACTTTCGCTTTCCTTTATGAAAAATATATAAGAGTGCAAAAAAAGACACCATCCTTAGTCTTTCACTTGGTTCCTTGCTTGATTCCTCTCCTTCCTGATAGATCTTTGCCGCTTCCTCTTCGTCTGTCGTGCTTCAAAGAGCACCTATGGAATCAAAGCAGCATAATACTATCGAAGGATAGAGATCTATATTCATAAATCACACAGGACCATATATGTATTAACCACACAAATGCATATACAATCAAACATACAAAAATGTGGATAAAAACTTGAATAGCTTTATTAATATCAAGAATAGCAATAGGATTACAACCATGAGTTCTGAACCATCATCATCCTCCAGCAAGAAAGCCCTTCTTCACCTCAAGTAAAGCTTAGATCAACCAACACTATGAAGTTTCACCATAAAACCAACAACACTTTTGTACAAGATACAAGATTCCAGCCTCTCACCCCTGGATCTCTGGGATGAGAGATCTATATATAGATATTTGCAGAGGTGTGAGTTAGCTCTGGGTTTTTGATTAGTGTCATTCCACTGATAGTCCTTTGATCCACTTGGAGATTTCATTGTTCTCTTACTCATCCTTGGGCGAATTCTGAGTGGCAAGTGTTATATGAGAATTTTCTAGAAGATTCCTTGATCATCCACTCAGCAAACTGTCTTTGCCACTTGTCTATTCTCATCCATCGAACCCTATAGAAGGAATTTTCAGTATGCATCACACCTCCCGTGTGTACAAGGTGAGATGCATCGCACCCTGGCCATGGAGAAATCAGTATGGTCCAATGTTGACCAGTTCTGAGCATTTTTCTGTGGAGAACTTCTGGGAGATGATGTAATCAGCTGACCTTGTTCTTTTAGGGTGTGAAGCAACACTTTTAGGGACTTAGGAGCCCTTTGTTTATGGACATTTATGATTGGGGTTGCAGTGCCCAAAAATTTCTATAACAGTTGCCCCCTAAAGCATGAGGTCGTTAATCTTTTGATGTCAGGTGAAATGCTTTATCATGACGATCCGAAGTTCTTTCAGGCTAGAAGGTGACCCGTAATAGGATACAATACAATACATTATTTTCATAATGTTTTTCATGATCTAGCTGAGGGAGGCATTCCCATGCTCAGCTTTATAAATTCATTTTCATGTACATCGGAAAAACAACCGTCTGTGTAGTAGACTAATGATTCGGATGGAGTCATCATCCTTTGATTTGGATGATCATCTCTTTCGGCAATGATGTACATTTGATGTCTTTATATTCCTGAATATATCGTAGCTCGGATGGAGGAAACTAGATCTAGGGTCTTCAAAACTCATTCAATCTTCACTCAGAGTACAAGTCGATCCATGTGAAAGATGTTTTGGAGTCGAACATGGAAAGACATCGCCTGATTACTAGCCAATGATGTAAGTTGTTAACAGGTGCGAGAGGA
>APFE030203941.1:266498-297065 GCA_000404065.3 Pinus taeda
TGATGTTAAGGCTGTACAACAAGTCCTTAAGCTGAGGGATGCAGACATGGCTGCAATAAAGAAAAAATTGAAGATCCCTGCAACTCTACACCCACAGACAGATGAGGTTGCCCAGCAGAGGCAAGAAAAGGATGCAGCTTCCTTATTGATGACATTATACAAGGATCTGATAGAAACACAAGAAAAGCTGCAAGATACAGAGACCACATTGGAAGCAACATTGCAAAGGAGGGAGGCAGGGCAATCTTCCAAGCCGCCCACAGAATCAATAAACCTTGAGGAGACCCCTCAAGATACTGTCCCTCCAAAGCAACAGGCTCAGCAGGATGCTCCAGGCACCATAGCACCAACCACCTCAGCACCAACAACAGAGCAGGCTGAGAGCCTGGACATGCAGAAGCTGAGGCAAGAAATACAGGTGCTGGAGGCTCAGATGTCAGAACTCAGCCAAGCCCAGGACAGCTTAGCAAAAATAAATGAAAAATATGATAAGTCTAAGCAAAATATGGCTGAGAGGGAAAGAGAAGTAAAAGCTCTGAAGAAAATAATTGCAGAGCTAGAAAAGGAGCTCAGTTTTGATAAAGTTACAGCAGAGCTCAAACAAGTTATCTGGACCACCATTGGATAGTCAATAACTAACCAATGGGAGTACATTGAGGCCATATATGAGCAAGTGGGACTCATTGGTAGAGCAAGAAAAGAATTGCACAGAGCAAGGGTATCTCTAGGCAATATGCCTGAGGTTGCCCCCAAGATGATTGAAGTGCTCAGTTACAGGACAAGTTCCCAGCTGGTGAAAATGGGAATTGGAAACAGGACTGAAACAATTTCTTTAATCAAAAGAGTCTTGACAATGAGGAACCTAATTCAGACCCTGAACAGAAGAATCCAGGATATGCAAGCTGACATAAATAAGTTCTAGAATAGGTTCTTGGCTCTGCAGGACAGAGGGCTCCCCAGCTTGTTAGAATCGGGGAAGTTACTCTCACATGACAAGTATGTCAAGAGAGTAAGCAGTTTTGCAGCAATACAGATTGCTGAGGCACCAAGTGCATCTTCAGGAAGAGGCCCAGTAACAGGGCAAATTCTTTTTGAAAGATTAGATAATTTGTTTTTTATTAAGAATGAAGTCACACACTTATTTGATGAGCCCCCTCACTTCTATAAATATACAGAGGCTGATGAGACCTTGGGGTCAATTTTGAAATAGCAACTGCCTCCTCCAGACACATGGCAGGAATTAATAGGATTGCTTTTAAATCAAAGTTAAGTAATCACATCTTTTTCTTCAGCAAAAGGTTTGTATTACATACACAGCTGGACAAAAGATATATCAGCAGGTATGAAGACGCTGAGCCAACTCAACATAGGTACTCGGCCGCAACAACAGCATCAGCAAGCACAGTTGGCAGGGCCAAGAAGATACAGAAAAGTAACAGCTGCACAACACATCATTCAGCAGTTATGATAAAGCCGCTCAACCAACTCCGTGAGCCCCAAAGGTCAATATTACTCTGACGGGAGTTAAGAGCTTTTATAACTCATTTAAGATTGTAATTACTTCTCATCTACAAGCCATGTACGAGTGTAAGAAGATATTTTCTTCTCAGATGACTTAATGCCTGAGATATTTTTTGTATCTGACTTCTATATATTTCCCCTCGCATTTGTTAGCAGGGGTTGGACTCCGGATGTAAGAAATCTCTTGAGAGCTATTCTGTGATTCCTCTATTGTAAATCTTCAGATAGCTAATACAAAGATGATGGGATTTGTAAAAGCATTGTGTTTCTGATGTCTGGCTCGTGTATGGCTGAAAGTTGCAGGATTCCTGTGTATTCCATGGCTCAATAAGTTTTCTTGTTACTCTTTGTTATATATATGTTTATCATATTTTCATATATCTTCCATGTTTTCCATGTACTCAATATCTAAGTAGCCAGGAAAAAGAATAGTCTCATGACTTAATCATTGATTACCCTGAGCTCAATCTAAGCTATTTCATATGTTTTCTTCAGTTATGGTAATGAAAGAGTAATTCTTAAGTGCTACCTTTCACACCATATCATCACAGTAATCTATTTTGTTTTAGGAATTCAAGTAATTGCTCCTAATTAATAGACCTCTCTCACACTACCCAGCTCAGTAAGGATTTCTTAAATGCTCTTTGCTAGTTGTTTGCACATCACCCTCTCAAATTTACAGTTTGTTTTATGAAATACAAACAGGCCCTGTAATCCCAACAACACTTAATCCATGATCTCAAGAACGCAACAGCTACAAACCCCATTGCCCAATGGATTTGTTTCACCTGCAGAGAATACTCTAAAAAGATATCAAAATCATCCTCCCAACCAAACACAAAAGACAATCAAACATTCACTTCATAACTAGCCTAAAAACTTCATTAGAACAGTGACAAATCATAAAGAGAGAGCCCTCTCTGATTACAACTTGGCTAGAAGTTGTAATCCAAATATTGGTTAGTGGTTACCCCGGCCGTATTCCCTTAGAGTCAGAGGGAACAACCTGGGTGTTAACAGGACAGACGGCATGCCGACGAACATTGTCAGAGTAGCAGAAGGAGCTTCTGCTACTGTTGTGTCGAGTAACACAGTCCTTGATGTCGACGGTTGTTCATACATATTAAGCCTATCCAAAAGATTCCTTAGCGATTCTTCAGGAACTTCCGATGGTTAGTGAATATCTTCTGATGAAGAAGGATACAGGGTGATCCCAGCTCCAAGTTGTATTGGAGTGTTAGATGGAGGATCTTCCACAATCTCTTCTATGGAAATCAATCCAGGAGGAAGAGGAAGACTGTCAAGTCCATAAAATATTTCTGGTGCCGAAGAAGATATAAGGTCTGCAGCAACAGACGGTTGGGGAGTCACTCCTTCCGAATGAGCTGTAGATGGAGTCGATTCAGGAATAGAAGTGTTTACTGTCACACTAGGATCAGTTGTAATGTCCTTTTGTTGTTGCGGAATTTCTTCTTTAGAGGCAGGGATACCAGAAATGTTCGGAGTAACCGGAGTCTCTGAGGATGTTGGAGTGCTTGCTCCAACCAACCTAGGGGAATTTGACCCAGTCAAACGAGTTTGCTTCATCCGGAATGGTTTCGCTTCCGGAGTCAATGACGGTTGACTCGTAAGTCTCCACGAACGATGGGGTTTTGATTGACTTTCTTCCACGATTTGCAGATTACTTGATCAACTCAAAATAAAAGGGAAAATGTTTTTCGAATTAAATGAATTTTAGACGCTTTGACACAACTTGTTTTTTCAATTTTAAAGAGTCGAGAAAAAACAAAAGATGACTCTAGTTGCCTTCGATTTTTATTGAGCCTGAAGTGACAAGTGCTCAGAGGACTCTTTCTTTTAAGGAGTCTAAAAAGGAGCAAAATAGACTTCTTTGGAGATCTAGGTAGAGGGGATTACCAAACCAATTGAAAAACTACAGAATACTTTTTATGGTATGGCAGTCAATCTTCCCGAATGTTGTGTTCAGTGCATTGCGATCGATATGGCGACAAACACAGCTTCCTAAGGATAAAGGATGCAGCCTATTGTGGTCTCCCAAAATATACTTGAGGGTACGTGGGAGCACAATTCCAGACTGGAACTTGTCGTCTCAGAGTGGAGGAATCACTCAACCAACAATGAAAACAAAATTTACCAAGTTTTACGACGCCGAAATACGTCTCTAGCCTAGACCTCTAGATGTTGTGCGTTAGGTTCCAAAGCGTTGTTAGATTCATTAAATTTATTTTAAGTTGATATTGCTTATAAATTTTCCTTTCAAGTTCATCGCGTGATGTGTATACAATTCCTAAAATGTAGTCTAAGATGATAAACAAACGTTTAATCTTCTTTTGGCAATGAAAATCCTAGCTACTAAGGAAATAAAGTTGAGAATATTTCGACGAAGAGCACAGTGCACACGCTAAATGCACTGTCCTAAATCAAACTAAGCAGTTTAAATGAAAATGCACATGCATGTATTTGTTTTCATCCTTCTTAATGTATGAATGATGATAAGAAAGCTAAGTGCAAATCTGAATTATTTTCAAAGCAACAATACTCAACAAAATTTCTTTTCAAAATGAAGTGAAGGGAAGAGAGACACTTTGCAATTTCGAAATGAAAATTACTTTTCGACACTTTAAAAGCTACTAATTCAAATCATAAACAATAGTAACTCTATAATCGACTATCAAGAATATTGGGATTGTATTCTAAAACTGAAAACGACAGATACGACACTTTCAGATCAAGAAACTACAGTTCGACTATGCTATTTCTTTGCAAAAGAGAACTGAAAATGGCGCACAGTACATAAAAACACTTACAGTTCTTTGCACTACGAGGTGGAATAATGTAAGAGAAGGGGGTTTTCACATAAATAAACTGACCACAGACAACAAAACTCCTAAATAGGAATGAAAACAGTGAGGAAAAAAACCAAAGTCTGAAGGTAAAGTTAACCTTCCCTGACCATCGCACCTGTCACACAGTGAATTCAGTATGCAACGCACCTACTGCACTTGGGAAGTGTAATGCATACAGACTGCCTTGAAGGCAGGGTGCGATGGTACCAGTACGAGACTTTGAACGAGTTTTTACTCACAATTTTCAATTCAGTTTATGGATTTAGGCCGAGTAAGTGATGTTCAGTATATGTAAATCACAGGGGTAGATCTAAGGAGGTTACTAGAGCCACCACTTAGGGCAATTAGATTGTTTGCAGATCGATTATTTAATTCATAAACAAAACCAAGAGATAGACTAAAGCAACATTGATCTACTTCGCATTTGTATAACAAATGCAGTTCGAAGGCTAGCTGTCTTGGCTTCAGGCTCCGTCTGTAAGTTTATAAAAGAAACAAAGATAGGCTAACAAACAATCTAGTCGCTCCCCAACGGAGTCGCCATTTTTTTACTGGGAATAGTGTCCACTCGAATGCTACTATTCCCACTAATACTAGTAGCTATCTTAGAAACAAACAAGTAAAGTCTACTTTCACTTTCCTTTATGAAAATAGATAAGAGTGGAACAAAGGAGACCAACCTTAGTCTTGCGCTTGATTTCCTTGTTTGATTCCTCTCCTACCTGACAGAGCTTTGTTGCTTCTTCTTTGTCTGCCCAGCTTCAAAGAGCACCTGTGGAATCACATCAACATACTACTATCGAAGAACAAAGATCTATATTCATAAATAACACAGGACCAGATATGTGTTAACCATACAAATGCATATATAAACAAACATACAAGAATATGGAGGAAAACTTGAATAACTTTATTAAGATGAAAATTAGAAAGAGGATTACAACCATATGTCCTGACCCAACATCATCCTCCAGCAAGAAATCCCTTCTTCACCTCAAGTAAAGCTTAGATCACCTAACACTATGAATATACACCTGAAAACCAACAACACTTCTCTATAAGATACAAAATTCCAGCCTCTGGATCTTTCTGATGATGGATCCATATATAGATGATTGTAGGGAGGTGAGTCATATTTAGGGGTCTTGATTAGTGTCCTCTCTCTGATAGTTCCTGATTCCACTTGGAGAATTATGGTGTCTTACTCATCCCTCATCGAAAACAGAGAGGCAAGTGTCAGAGGGGAAGCTTCTGGAAGACTCCATGATCTTCCACCTCGCATTTTGTCCCTGCCATTTGTCCATTCCCGACCATCGCACCCTACAGAGGGCCCATTCAGTATGCATCGCACCTTGTACACTGGGAAAGTGATATGCATCGCACCCTCTGCACTGGGTTTTCAGTATGGTCCAGTTTTGACCATTTATGAGCAGTTTTAGTGGAGAACTTCTGGGAGATGATGTAATCAGTTGACCTTGTTCCTTTAGGCAGTGAAGCAACACTTTTAGGGACTTAGGAGCCCTTAGTTTATAGACATTTATGATTGGGGTTGAAGTGCCCAAAAATGTCTATAACACCACCCAAAAAGGAAGTTTTCCTCTCTCCTCCACCAACCACCTGTCGATCAATTTGTGGGATTGGGTGGAGCCAGACAAAAACCATTTACCACTTGAGGCCCGCCCAAAATCTTCCTTTACAGAACTCAAATTCTATGCAATCAGACTTATAACTCCCCTTTGGGTTTGTTTTATCGCTTCGGGCATTATTTCCTTGTATTTCAGTTTTTACACCGAAACGTGCTAATACACAGAAAAGCCAAATTTCCAGATCTCAAAATTTATGAATTGCACTTATGAAATCTATCGGGTCTGGCAATCGCCGATCGCTGATTTAATCCTGGTCATCCATTCCTCCCGCAATCCGATGACTGAGATTTTGCATTGCGATCACTATCGCATATTGCGTTGCATGTGGCCCAGGGGTTTTGTGCATCGTCGATGCCGATTCTCCGATCCGATCATCAGTGATCGGCGTATCGCATGATCGCAATCGCCGAGTCTAGGGTCCCAATATCACATACGGGCCTACCTCTGACCTTATTGATTGGGTCAGCAGATCGGGGTTTCTCCCACCTCTGCTTAAGTCTAGCCTTTGCCTTTTTCTGATGTGATTTCCCTTTATAAGGGTTTTTTTTTCCATTTTTAGGGGTTTTTGCCTCTTTTACCAAAGAACAAAGGGCATCTTCTGCATCCTAAGTCCATTTTAGCCCATTCAAGTTGGAGTAGATTCAGAAGGAAAAAAATCTTTGCAATGGGTCTATTAACAGGAACTTCCTTGGACTCTAATTTTCCTCTGTGAGGAACACTTAGACTTAGGAGTCTATCCAAAATCCATTTTGGATCACACCTTCCAACTAAAATAACTTTTGGTCTTCAAAAGACTAATATACTAATCTAAATAGTAACTGAGAGTAACATCACCCTCTTCTTTCAGCATCCACACACTTGCCTTGCATAGTGCCTCTGAACCAAAGTCTTTGACCACTTTCCTTTCTGGATGTGCTAGTTTTCTTGGGAAGAACTGTCTTCCTTCTTGCCTTCATACAGAACTTCTATTGAAATGGTCATAGAAGGTAGTTTGAACTTCTCTGCCTTGATCATTGATCCAAGGTGGCTCAAACCAATGTGACGTACATCTGCTTCACAAAAACTTTCATTTGTACCTGCTTTTAAAAAAATATGTCAACAACAACTGTTAACAACAATAGAAACACAGACAACAACTGGATGGGCGAAACTCCTGCTTCAACAAAAGAAACAGATTTCACAGCTTGTGAACATCTCCATGTCTTACATTTGTATACAAATGATGGACTAGATTACAAGCCCACAAAACATGCCTTTAAACAAATGACCCTTCAATTCAAGGATGTAGAAAAATACCATTAGGACTCTTTTTCAAAAAACGAAACGCTTCATCATTATCTCCATTTGGAGACTAAGTTAACTTCTCGCAAGTCAACATGGCATCACATGCATGTCAAAGCAATCAACCCTGCAATTTAATTACACATACATGTTTATATACAAGGAAATCATCAACATCCTTGTGTTCATACATCTCATGCTCATGCATGAATTTCATCCTTCAAATTTCACTTAAGCACAATGTACTTTCGACGCTGAAATGAAATATAATGTTGCAGTGAGAAATGCAAACAAATGCATCAATATACATGCAATCTTAATTGGATAAGATCTCTAACTGCTTCTTACCAATCCATTTCAAAGGTACTACCTTTGTCTGCACATCAACATCATTATGTGAATCATCCTAAGACACATCATCCATGGAACCTTCCTTTCCATTTTTGCCATCTTCTCTTTCCACTTTCTTCAGCTTTTGTGGAAGCATTGTTGGATTCAGAGTCCAACATTTTTCAACAAGATGTCCTTGCTTATGGCAGTAAGTGCAACACACGTGCATCCTCTTGACAACAACATTTGCCTTGTCCAATGGACCTCTGGCTTCTTGCTTCTTTTTCTTCAAAAGTTTCCTATATGTGGCCATTCTCTTCCAACATCTAGAAACATTATGTTTATCCAACCCACAAAAGGAACATGCAATTCTTTTCCCATACATATGTGGAAATTTATCATGCTTCGCAAAATCAAAAGGAAAATGTTTAGAACTAGATTTATACTTGCCTCTTTCACCTTTATTGCCTTCATGAGGAGGTGAAGAAAATGAAGAAGTCGCTCACTTTGGAACACCATCAATCTCTTCAAGGTTGTCAGAGTCTCCTCAACACCCTGTTTCAAGTGTTTGGTTTTGAACACCTGCATCCTGCAATTGATGTTTCAAGCCATTGCATTCCTCTCGAATACAATCTTCACATTCTGCAATGCAACCCTTTCTTGGAGCTATTTCAATGGCCTTCATGGCAACTTTGGAATTCTTTCCATAAGACTGTCCATAGCCAAGACCCAAATACTTAGGCCTTTCCTCAACCATTATTGGTTCAACAATACCTTGTGCATGCTTTTCCAAGCCCTTTTCTTCATAGCCCATCTTAGACATCAGCTTGGGACCTATGCCTTTGGTATGTTTTTCAAAAGAACCAATATAAGAATTCTTAGAGGAATTTGAAGATAAACTGGAATGGTTTACCACTTCTTCAAGCTGATACTTGATTAAGGATTCTTGGGAAACAAAGAGTTGTGTCTCCAACTCATGCATCCTTCTCAAGTTCATATTTGAAATATGAAGTTGCCTCTCCATTTCCTACAATTTGTCAGAAAGCAACTGCTTCTCTTCCTTCATGGAATTCAACTGCTCTCTAAGTATGATGCTCTTCCTTCCATCCTCATACATTTCTTTCACCATATCTATCATGGTGGAAAAATCTTGCTTCATGTCTTCATCAAAGAGTCTTGTGATGAAGAAAGAAGAATTTGAGGACTCACTTGTAGAAGTTGTCATTATGCCAATGACTTCTTCTTTCTTCTTGTCCTTCCTGGACTGAGCTATCAATAACTTTCCCTTCACCTTTGCAAACTTAAACAATAGTGAGTCTGCAAACAAGCATACAATCACCCTCTGACTGTTTAAACACCTTTTAGACAAGCAACCTTTGCTCTATCAATCAAGCATTCTGATATACCCTTCTTGAAGGTGTGATTAATCAATCTCAGCTCCGATACCACCTGATCTAAAAATGGGGCACTTAGGCTTCTTATCTAGCTTACAAGAACCTCTCCCACTTCCAAAGCTTAAATATTCCTAAGTCCTTATGATTAACCAATGCAGAATTAAATATGTGCTTGAAAATAAGGTGTATGCTTATGGTTATTTTAACTATTTATGTGCTTTAAAATCGATTGTTTTTTATGATATGTAAATACATATAATAGTGCAAACAGTGTAGCAAATAACAAACACATAAGACAAAAATTTAATATGGAGTTCACCCAAAAATCTTGGGTTACATCTCCTTGAGCTCTAGTCAACTCAACTAGGCTCTCTAGGATTATGGAAAAGTCCTTTTTACAAGCTCTTGGTGCAACTCCACTATTTTACACAGAAACAATGGTTTTAGACACCATTTTATCCCTAGCTCTTGGAGCTCTCAGCTGTTGGCTCTCAAATCTTGCTCTGGCTCTCGGCTCTAGCTTTGGCTCTTAGCTCTGGCTCTGGCTCTTGGCTTTGTGTTATTGGGAAATCTAGTGTCCACTCGGAGCTGCTAGTCCCACTAGGACTGGTAGCTATCTTAGAAACAAACTAACTAAAACTACTTTCGCTTTCCTTTATGAGAAGTAGATAAGAGTGGAACAAAGGACACCAACCTCAGTCTTGCGCTTGGTTCCTTGCTTGGTTCCTCTCCTTTCTGATAGATCTTTGCTGCTTCTTCTTCATCTACCCAGCTTCAAAGAGCACCTGTGGAATCAAAGCAACATAATACTATCGAAGAAGAGAGATCTACAATCATAAGCAATACAAGACCAAATATGTATTGACCACACAAATGCATATATCATCAAACATACAAGGATGTGGAGGAAAACTTGAATAACATTATTAATATCAAGAATAGCAAAGAGTATTACAACCAATTGTTCTGACCCAACATCATCCTCTAGTAAGAAAGCCCTTCTTCACCTCATGTAAAGCTTAGATCACCCAACACTATGACGCTGCACCAGGAAACCAACAACACTTCCTTACAAGATACAAGAGTCCAGCCTCTGGATCTCTGTGATGAGGGATCCATATATAGATGATTGTAGGGGGGTGAGTCAGCTTCTGGGATTTTGATTAGTGTCCTGTCTCTGATAGTTCTTGATTCCACTTGGAGATTGATGATCTCTTACTCATCCTTGGGTGAATTCAGAGAGGTAAGTGTCAGAGGAGAAGTTTCTGGAAGATTTTATGATCCTCCACCTCGCAAACTGTCTTTGCCATTTGTCCATTCTCACCCATCGCACCCTACAGAAGGGCTTTCCAGTATGCATCACACCCTTTACACTGAGTAGGTGAGATGCATCGCACCCTCTGCACTGGGCATTCTGTATGGTCCAGTTTTGACCAGTTCTGAGTAGTTTTCTGTGGAGAAATTTTGGGAGATGATTTAATCAACTGACCTTGTTCCTTTAGGGAGTGAAGCAACACTTTTAGTGACTTAGGAGCCTTTGGTTTATGGACATTTATGATTGGGGTTGCAGTGCCCAAAAATGTCTATAATAGTTTCCCCCTAAAGCATGAGGTCATTAATCTTTTGATGTTGGGTGAAATCCTTTATCTTGAGGATCCGAAGTTTTTTCAAGCTGGAAGGTGACCTATAATAAGATACAATACAATACATTATCTTCATAATATTTTCATGATCTAGCTAAGGCGGGCATTCCCATGCCCAACTTTATAAATTCATTTTCATGTACATAGGACAGACAACCTTCTATGTAGCAGACTGATGATTTGGACGGAGTCATCATCCTTTGATTTGGATGATCATCTGTTCAGCAATGATGTACATTTGATGTCTTTATATTCCTGAATATATCGTAGCCCAGATGGATGAAACTAGATCCGGGGTCTTTAAAACTCATTCAATCTTCACTCGAAGTACAAGTCGATCCATGTGAAAGATGTTATGGAGTCGAACATGGAAAGACATCACCTGATTACCAGCCAATGATGTAAGCTATTAGCAGGCGCGAGAGGAATCACCAATAATGACAATGATCCTCAAGGTACTATAGTACAATTTGCGTGGTGTGAAAAAGGGACTTGGCATCGAACACCACACAAAATATCTCAGTCGAAGGCCATTGATGTAAACCTGTCGCCGAAAGTGAGAAACTTTCCATTGAGGCATGCAAGCTTCAAAGTACTGAAAGGGGTTGTTCCTAGGTTGACT
Organism: Pinus taeda; assembly: GCA_000404065.3. Classification (NCBI taxonomy): domain Eukaryota; kingdom Viridiplantae; phylum Streptophyta; class Pinopsida; order Pinales; family Pinaceae; genus Pinus; species Pinus taeda. The sequence goes on from APFE030203941.1 coordinate 277,803, forward strand.
TCTTGGATAATGAGCTGATGTCGACAAGAAGTGACCTATCGTAGGAGGGCCTTAATGAATCCCACATCTACGACATGGAATAGAGCAAATGCTTTTGGAGGTGAAAATGATATGATGATACAGGGTGTAGGGTGGCAGTCATGAAACAATGCAGCGTGAATGTATTGCAGCGGATGAGACAGGTGAATTCTCTAAGCGACTTCTCTTGAACATACGAGCGACACTGACAATGGATTGGTAGAATTAACCCCAAAGATGGATGGTGTGACGGACCAATGGTAATATGACCAATGAACGGAATAACCCAACCCGACTTGGATGGAGTGAAAGTGTCATGTTCAAGAGCGACTTGCTACCAATAAAGTTTCTTCAAGTTTTCTTCCCAATTTTCCCTAGTCATTTCTGAGTAGTACCTCTTTATTTTTGTCAAGCTTGAGGAGGATAGCATATCCTTGTTCTATAATCCACCCTCCAGGTGAACCCATCGCTATGCTTTAACGAGCCTAGCGACAGTGAAACTCGTTCTTGTCCATTTGGACAAGTTTGTCGCTATTGATTTTAACGAGTTTAACGACAATGATAACTCGGTCCATTTTCATTTTTAGCGAGTCTGAAAATGGATGGAAAGCAAACTCTAATAAGACTTTTTTGTCATATAATCCCTTAAGTCCGAAAACGCACAAAATAATACAAAAGGGATGAATTTTCGATAGTTTTAACGAGATAACAAGACAAGCGCTCGATCTTTCTGTGTAATAATCCCTCAGGTCCAAAAAGATTAAAATCTAGAGGAGGGATAACACTTTCAATGACTTTAATGAGCTGGAGAGGCCAATCGCTCAGCAATATTTTCATATTTTACGAGTCAGGTGAAAAGAGCTTAAAGGAGACTCGTTTTTTGAGGAACGAGTGATAAGTTGGGGTAGCAGCTGATTCAAGGTAAGGTTTGGAATTTTCCAATCATGGCCGGTGTCACAAGGATGGTTAACATAATCACTCGTCACAGATGTTCCTCAAAAAGGGTAAACAATCAAATGGAGTCATATGATCGGCCAAAACAGAGTGGAGGTGATGATGAGAACACGACCAAGGCTCAAAAGCTGATGATAATTCATTCACAATGGTTTTTACCGGAGATTGTTTCATTTTTTAATGAGCTTAAACTCTTGGGGAAACATTTGCTCATTGCTTAGGTTTAATTTTTAACGAGCTTGAACTCCACATAAAAAACTGCTCGTGGCGGGTTTATTTTTTAATGATCTTGAACCCTACAGTAACACTGTTCGTGATAAGTTTGCATGCCCCCAACATAATAACACAAATCAAGGTGCATGCCCCCCAAGCTTCATTTCATTCAACTCAGTGGTTGGAATGAAGGTTTACCTTCGAGATCTTTGAAAGACTCGATTTGGAAATGGAGTTGTTTCATTTTTTAATGAGGTTGACACAGTAAAAGAACTACCCTCATGGCGACCTTTGATCACAATTCATAAGGGGTTATGAAGGAACGATATGGTTCCAATGCCCCCAGTACATAATGTACAACATTATTGAATTGATCATCAGATGATGTAGCTATGGTAGGGCTTGGAGGCTCGCGATGATCCACACTATCAAAATGTTCTGAGTTCTTCTTCATTTTTGTTGATGTAGAAGATCTCATGGGACAGGTTTCCACTGTGGCCACTTCTTCCAGCTTACTCAGAGGTGGAAGGGCAAAAGTCCCCATTAAGGAAGGGTCTTTTAGGATGCCTACTCCAATATTTTGAAGCGACTAAGAGCTTCCATAGATCATCAGAGTTCTTCTTGTAACTTGTGAACTATTGGGAAGAAATGTTTGTTGGTCGACGATTGTGATTCCTCCTTGGAAGGGAAATGCAATCTTTCTGAAGTACGTCGACACAAGGACAGCCATATCATATATCCAGGGCCTTCCCAATAGGATGTTGTAATCAAGGTTTCCATCGATAACTTCAACATCAATTTCTATTGTTTTGCCCCCCAGTTCGACTTGCAAGTTACTTAAAATCCCATATGGAGTGTATGTTCACCCATCAAATGCTTTTAACATCATTGACGATCACGACAAGGGTGGTGAGCCTATATTTTTCCAGCAACTCATTAACATAATACATGTAGATGCCCCCTCATCAATAATTGTTCGATGAACAGTTTTGTTGAGGGTTCTCACTTGAATAAGGAAAGCTAGTTGAGGTGGTAACTGAGGGTCATATCCTTTGTGATCAAAGGCCACAAGATTGGAATCTACTGGGCCAATCCCACCTATCGCTGATAATAAAGCCTACTTTTGGGAGGGGCAATTTTGCAGTACCTCAAATGTCGACATAGCGGATGGCGATTGGGCTAGATTCTCCACTATATTATAATGTTGTGTTGCTCTAACACGAGGATTAAATGTTGATTTGTGTACTACTCACTTTGGTGACTTTATTGTTAGCTTAGGAATGATGGGCAGCACAACTTCGGTCGAAGTTGTTGCCGAACCACCAGGTTGATATGTAGCCTTGTTGTTTGACATCTGTGGATTTCGATAATCTATATTCCTTGCCGATATCAAAGCATCATTTTGTTGTTTCGAAATGGAAACCATAAGCACTCGGGATGAGGAAGCGTTGTCGATAGCAACCATATTTGTTCCTATGTTTGGAAATGGATCAGTCAATACCGCTGAGGTTTTTGAATTCTTGAAGAATTTTCTAAACTCAGATTTATATAGACAATCTCTTGTCTGATGATCCTCATCGCATATCTGACACCCTGAAGGAGGTTTCCTTTGCCCAGAAGGGTTTGAGGAATATTTTTTAGGAGATGAATCCTCTTGTTTCTTCTTTTTCCCTTTCTTTTTATTCTTGCCTCCTAGTTTCTTTTGTTCTTTGCCTTTGTCAGTCAACACGACATTAACCTCTGAGGCAAGAAGTTTGTCATTTCCATTTTGACTAGAAATCGTATGGGCTTTCTTTGACGTAGCCTTTATGGTTTTCGTGCTAGTCGTACCTATCATGCAATTAACGACATGAGAGTATTTGTTTGATTTAGGAGGGGGAGGAATGGAAAAATCTGATCTAGGAGCATCAGGGATTTTATCGTAGAGTGTGCCAGACTGAGTATAGATCAAGTCTAGATATTGTGTGCGAGCAAGAACTTGCTCTTCAATGATGACTCCTGCCTTTGCCACATCTTCTATAATAGAAGGTAACAATGACTTAATAAACCATTCAGCCAACAGCTGATCAGGAACCTATGTTTTTACCATTCTACGACGACATCGCCACTCATGAATATGATCAGATATGTGAGTGGTTGTCGTTTGTTTGAAATTGGTAAGAATCTATATTCCCGTTTTGTACCTTATGGGTAACTGAAAATGGGTTAAAAAGGTTGTGGCTAGGGTACTGAAGTTATCAAACAAAGCTCTAGGAAATTCGATATACCATTTTGCTGCCGGACTAGTTAACGTTCGCCGAAAAAGGTAGAGCCTGATCGAATCATCGTTGAGAGTGTTTGATGAACACTACAGATGAAATGTCATCACATGATTCAATGGGTCTTCACCCGGATTTCCATAAAATTTAGGAATATATGACGAAAGTTTATGAGGAATCGCCAGCCACTAAGGGGCATAAGCAATTGGATCATTCATCAGCCGGTTTAGATCTGGTAATTCTAGAGTTGCTACAAAGGGCAACTGTTGATTCAGGTTAGTCGAAGCATACCGAGGATAAGATGGAATCGCCTGAGTAGTGGGTCTTTGCATACCAGCCTAATGTATTTTATGTTGGTAACTTTGATAAGGTTGATGGGCGTAACCATTATAGTATGGTTGTATATAACTGCTTTGGAAATGCAGTTTCCCATTACTTACAAAGACTTGTTGCTCAGGTCCATTATATGATTGCTAGAATTGCGGTTGTTGATATTGAACCAGCCGTGGTTGTTGGACCATTTGTTGCTGTCTAATACTAGATGATTGACCAAGATGAGGAGTCATAGTACCTATTTAAGCCTGAGTCACTCCAAATAAGGAGGCACTAACCTAAGGTTGTGATTGAATCACTGAGACAAGAGGTTGTTGTATTGCAACCTAAGAAACTTGGGGTTGACATACAATAGGTAGCACTTGTACTTGCGATTCAGTCACCATAGCAGGTATAGTGGGAATATTTGTCACAGGGTGGACTGGCTGCATTGAATATACAACCCTTGGTTGCTTAGGCAGTATTGGTACCCAACAGCTGGATGTAATTCCAGTTTGACCTGAACTTTGTTGTAAACTGCCATATCATTGTTCTCCAGGAGGGAACAATGAAAAGGCATACTTCCCCCCATATGGTGGCAATCTAGTACTTAAAGGGTAGATTGGTCTTTGAAGACACATTGGATCAATTTGTTGAGTTTCAACATTAGAAATACCATATGAGAATCCATATGAAGAAATAGGAACTGACCATGTCGTTGAAACAGTCCCTGATTGGACTCCAGCCTGTTGTTGATAACTTGCCGGGGCAGATGGTACACCAGTAAACATTGTTGGAGTAGCAGCAAGAGGTTCTGTTGCTGCTGCATCAGATGACACAGTCTTGGATGTCGACAATTGTTCATACATATTTAGTCTATCCAAAAGCTTTCCTAGTGATTCTACAGGAACTTACGATGAAGGGAGGCTAATTTCTAAGACCAACAAGGGAACAGTGACGTTATTCCGATTAAAATAAATTTTAGACGCTTTGACACAACTTGTTTTTTCAATTTTTAAGAGTCGAGAAAAAACAAAAGATGACTCTAGTCGCCTTCGATTTTTAATGAGCCTGAAGTGACAAGTGCTTAAATGGACCTTTTATTTTAAGGAGTCTAAAAAGAAATGAAAGAGACTACTCTCGAAATATAAACAGAGGGATTACCAAACCAATCGCAAAACTGCAAAATACTTTTTATGGTACAGCAGTCAATATTCCCGACTGCTGTGTTCGGTGCACTGCAATCGATAGGGCAACAGACACAGCTTCCTAAGGATAAAGGATATAGCCTATTGTGGTCTCCCGATATATACTCGATAGTACGTGGGATCACAAGTCTGTACTAGCACTTTTTGTCTCAAAGAGGAGGAATCACCCAACCAATAGTGAAAGCGATAGCTACCAGGCTTTAGGATGCCGAAATACGTCTCTAGCCTAGAATTCTAGATGTTGTGTGTTAGGTTACAAAGCATTTTTTGATTCATTAAATTCATTTTATAGTTGATCTTGTTTAAAAATTTTCCTTTCAGGTTCACCACGTGATGTATATACAATTCCTAAAATGTAGTCTAAGATGATAAACAAATGTTTAATATTCTTTTGGTAATGAAAATCCTAGCTACTAAGGAAACAGAACTAAGGGTCTTTCAACAAAGAGCACAGAGCACACACTAAATGCACTATCCTAAATCAAACCAAGTAGTCTAAATGCAAATGCACATGCATGTATTTGTTTCTAGCCTTTTTAATGTATGAATGACAAGAATGATAAGTGAAAATTTGAATTGTTTTTCATAGCAACAATACTTACAAATTTCGTTTTCAAAATGAAGTGAAGATAAGGACGACACTTTGCGATTTCGAAATGAAAATTGTTTTCGAAACTTGAAAAACTACTAATTCAAATCACATGCAAGAGTAACAGTACAATCGACTATCAAGAACAATGGGATTCTCTTCTATGACTGAAAACGACACTTGCAACACTTTCAGATCAGGGAATGACAGTCTGATTACGCTACTTCTTTGTAAAAGAGAACTGGAAATGGTGCACAATACATAAAAATACTTACAGTTATTTCCACAATGGAGGTGGAATGATGGAAGAGAAGAGGGTTTCCACAGAGATATATTGACCACAGACAACAAAACTCCCGAATAGAACTAAAAAGGGTGAAGAAAAACCAAAGTCTGAAGGTAAATCAACCTTCACTGACCATTGAACCTGTCACACAGGGAATCCAGTATGTAGTGCACCTACTGCACATGGGAAGTGTAATGCATACAGACTGCCTTGAAGGGAAGGTGTGATGGTACCTGTGCGAGACTTTTATCTAGTCTTTGATCACAATTTGTAGTTCAGTTCAACGATTTAGGCCAAGTAAGTGATGTTTAGTAAATATAAATCACAGGGGTTGATCTAAGGAGGTTACTAGAGCCACCACTTAGGGAAATTAGAGTGTTTACAGATCGATTGTTCAATTTATAAACAAAACCCAGAGATAGAGTGAAGCAACGTTGATCTACTTTGCACTTGCATAGAAAATGCAGTTCGAAGGCTAGCTGGCTTGACTTCAAGCTCCATCTGTAAGTTTATAAAACAAACAGTAATAGACTAACAAACAATGTATTCACTCCCCAGTAGAGTCGTCATTTTGTTACCGGGAATAGTGTCCACTCGAAGCTGCTATTCCCATTAAGACTGGTAGTTGTCTTAGAAACAAACAAGTAAAAACTACTTTTGCTTTCCTTTATGAAAAATAGATAAGAGTGGAACAAAGGACACCAACCTCAGTCTTGCGCTTGGTTCCTTGCTTGATTCCACTCCTTCATGATAGATCTTTGCCGCTTTTTCTTTGTCTACCCAGCTTCAAGAGCACCTATGGAATCAAAGAAGCATAATACTATCGAAGGACAAAGATCTATATTCATAAATAACACAGGACCAAATATGTATTAACCACACAAATGCATATACAATCAAAAATACAAGAATGTGGAGGAAAACTTGAATAGCTTTATTAATATCAAGAATAGCAAGAGGATTACAACCAACTATTCTGACCCAGCATCATCCTCCAGCAAGAAATCCCTTCTTCACCTCAAGTAAAGCTTAGAACACCCAACACTATGAAGTTTCACCAGAAAACCAACAACACTTCTCTACAAGATACAAGGCTTCAGCCTCTCACCCCTGGATCTGTGGGATGAGAGATCTATATATAGATACTTGCAGAGGTGTGAGTCAGCTCTGGGTTTTTGATTAGTGTCATCCCACTGATATTTCTTGGCTCCACTTGGAGATTTCATTGATCTCTTACTCATCCTTGGGCGAATTTTGAGGGGAAAGTGTCATATGAGAATTTTCTAGAAGATTCCTTGATCATCCACTTAGCAAACTGTCTCTGCCACTTGTCTATTCTCATCCATCGCACCCTATAGAAGGACTTTTCAATACGCATCGCACCTCTTCTGTGTACAAGGTGAGATGCATCGCACCCTGGCCATGGAGCAATCAATATGGTCCAATTTTGACTAGTTCTGAGCAGTTTTCTGTGGAGAACTTCTGGGAGATGATGTAATCAGCTGACCTTGTCCTTTTAGGGTGTGAAGCAACACTTTTAGGGACTTAGGAGCCCTTGGTTCATGGACATTTATGATTGGGTTGCAGTGCCCAAAAATGTATATAACAAGGAGTCACAGTATAACCCAGCCGACATAACAAAAATAATATAAAGCCACAATAATAAAAATATGGGGACAATAGGGGCAAAACAATATTAATGAGGGATACAACTACAATATTAATCGGGTAATCACTAGTATTATAGGGACCTACCATGATCCTCTCCTTCAAAAAAAGTGTTGTCCTTAATGCTTGAGTAGTTTTGGATGCTTCTATATAAAATTCTCATCCTCCCATGTGGAATCTTCAGCGGATCAATTCTTCCACTTGATGAGATACTCCGAAATTGATCGATTTCGTAGCTGTCAAGTTAATTTTTTTTACTGCTTCCGGTTCCAATATAATTTTTCCTTCCTCGTCAAGTTCTAGCAATATTGTTTGAACTGGGAGCTTGTCGCCTATAACATTCTTTAAACATGAAACATGGAAAACTAGGTGCACTCAAGACGCTACAGGAAGTTCCAATTTATATGCCATAGTACCAATCTTTTGCAACACCTTGTACGGACCATAATACTTTGGTGATAATTTATTATCACTCTTAGCTTGCATGAGGGACATTTGTTTATATGGTTGTAGCCGTAGGAATATCCAATCCCCTACATCAAAACTTCTTTCACTGCGATGTTGATCTACCTGTTGTTTCATTCTATTATGTGCCAACATGAGGTTATCCTTTAAGAGTTGGAGGACTTGTTGTTGATGTTCAATATGATGTTCCACTGCTTGAACCTTAGAATTTTCTCTTAAATATGATGTTGATGGATGGTGGCTGATATCCATAAAGTGCCATAAATGGGGTCATTTTTGTTGTTGTATGGAGGGAAGTGTTATACCACCATTCAGCCAAAGGCAACCATTTGACCCATTGTGTCTATTTATCAGATACAAAGCAACGAAGATATCCTTCCAAACATTTTTTTAATATCTCAGTTTTCCCATTAGATTGAGGATGATAAGATGAGCTATGAGCTAACTGAGTACCAAGGCAAGAAAATAATTTTGTCCAAAAATTTCAAGTGAAAATGGGATCTTAGTCACTTACAATAATCTTTGGGTTTCCATGTAGCTTTTGAATTGTTTCCATAAATGCAGTAGAAACTCTATTGGCTTTAAATGGATGTGATAATGCACAAAAGTGTGCATACTTGGTAAGTGTGTCAACTACCACCATGATGACACTTTTTACCTCAGACTTGGGTAAACCTGTGATAAAATCCATTGAAACCTCCTCCCAACTTTGGCTTGGAATGGATAAAGGTTGTAATAGACCTGGGGTATTAATTCTTTCAACTTTATTTTTTTGACAAACCAAACATTCCACCGCAAACTTCTGAATATCTGATTTAAGACCATCCCAAAAAAAATTCCTTCTTAACATTTTGGTAAGTTTTTAAAAATCCTAAGTGCCCTCCTAAGCGAGAAGTGTGCAATTCCATAAGAATATTTTGTTTGAGTTGCAAATTCTTACAGAGGTATAAATGATCTTTGTACCATAACGAATCATTTTGCCAGATAAATGTATCAAATGTATTGGAATCTTGTTGTAACTTTCGAATAAGTGCCCAAACTTCTTCATAATTCCTCCATTCCTCCCTTTGCTTCGTTTATCCAATCTGGTTGGATAATCAATGCTTCCACATCCTCATTCTTTCTTGAGAGTGCATCTGCCACCACATTTTGCTTCCCTTTTTTGTAGATGATTTCAAAGTCATAACCCAACATCTTTGTGACCCACTTTTGTTGCTCTTCAGAGGGTAATATTTGTTATAAAAATTATTTAAGGCTATCATGATCTGTTTTTACCCTGAGGTGTCTTCCCATTAAGTACGGTCACCATTTCTTAAGTGCATGTAGTATTGCTAACATTTCCTTCTCATAAATAGCTTTGTGTAAAAACTTTCCCTTGATTGGATGACTTTCAAAAGCAATGGGTCGTTCATCTTGCATTAAAAAACACCAATTCCATTTCTTGATGCATCACATTCCACAATAAAGGTTTTTGTGAAGTCCGATGTAGCTAAGAACGATGCTTGACACATTGTCTCTTTAAGATGCTCGAAGGCCTTTGTTGCTTCTGGAGTCCATGAAAATGCATCTTTCTTCAATAATGTTGTTAGAGGTGGTGTTATTCTCCCATAACTCTTAACAAACTTACGATAATAGCCTGTTAACCTGAGAAATCCTCGCAGATGCTTTATGGATGTGGGGATTTTCCATTCCTGAATGGCTTTAATTTTGCTAGTGTCTACCTTAACTCCTTCATGAGATATAATATGACCCACATATTCTACCACTTTTACTCCAAATAAACATTTGTATCCTTTTGCATATAATTGTTTCTGCACCAATAGTTGTAGCACCCTATCAACATGTTCAACATGATCCTTCCAAGAGTTGCTATAGATTAGTATATCATCAGAAAATGTTAACACAAATTTTCTAAGGAAATGTTTGAAAATGGAATTCATCAAACCTTGAAATGTATAAGGTGCATTGGTAAGGCAAAAACGCATGACCAAAAATTCATAATGACCCTCATGAGTTCTAAATGTTGTTTTTGGAATGTCTTCAGTCTTCATTCTAATTTGATGATATCCTGAATGAAGATCCAACTTGGTGAAGTAAATTGATCCATGCAATTCATCTAGTAATTCATCAATGACAGGAATGGGAAACTTATCTTTAATAGTGATCTTATTGAGATCCCTATAATCTGGACACATGTGCCATGATCCATCCTTCTTGTGCACCAATACTACTGTTGCAGAGAAAGAACTTTAACTAGGTTGAATTATACCAGCCTCTAGCATTTCTACAACCATACGTTCAATTTCACTCTTTGGGGCATAGGGATATCTGTACGGCTTGATGTTTGGAGGAACACTTCCTAGAATCAGATGAATAGCATGATCATGATCGTGAATAGGTGGGATATCTTTGGGAGTCTCAAATATCTTGCAATGATTGTCCAAGACTTTTTGGAGATCTGGAGAATAGATGATTCCGGTGTGGAAAAATCTAGTGAACATAATTGTGCAATTACAACTCTTTGTTCCTTTTTTAGAATCTTTTTCATACCGTTAGAGCTGATTATTTTTCCTGATTTCCCTACAATACCCCTTAATTCAAACTCCTTTCCTTCCACAAAAAATTTCATGAAAAGTTATTAAAAATTAAAAGCTATTGTACCCAAGGATTGTAGCCATTGGACTCCTAGTACAACATCAGCACCTCCCATTGGAATGGAAAGCATTGGGCTGGTCATTACATATTATCCCATGGATATCTTGATATTATGGCACTTTCCAGAGCAATTTATCATTCCTCCATTTTCAACCATCACTTGACACTTTGGTGGTAGATATAGGAACCAATTTAATTCTTTTGCTACCTTACAATGAATAAAATTGTTGGTACTTCCTGAATCAATCAATACTATTACCTTTTTCTTCTTGATTTGTCCTTCTATCTTGATGGTTTAAGGAGTGGTAATTCTAGCCAATGCATTACAAGATATGGTCAGATTCATATCTTCTTTATCTAGGCTTTGTTCCTGGAGTATATCCTCTTCCTTTAACCTTTCTTGCTCCTTTTCTGCTTCCTATTCACAACCTATGTAGAATAATTTCTTCTCAGCACACTTATGACCTTTATTGTATTTTCTATCACAACTGTAACAAAGTTCGTTTACTCATTTTTCTTCCAGTTGTTGTGGTGTAAACCTTATAGGTAATAGAAGGCTAGGGGTAACAACACTTCCATCTTTATAGTTGTGACAGGTATGCTTCCTCGTTGCCATAATTTTTCTTTCCATTTTTCTTGCTAACCTGAATGCCTTCTCTAATGAATTAGGTTCCCAAAGGCGAACATCATGTTGGATATTATCCTTTAAAGTCCCTATGAACACATCAATCCTATGCTCCTCTGGAATATTTTTTACCCTTATGTTCAATTTTTGGAACTCCTCAATGTGCTCCATTATTGAACCCTTTTGTTTGAGACTTATCAATTGGCTAAAAAAAGTGTTGCTTTTTGTATCCTCATAATGTGTGATCAATTCTTCCATAAAAATTGCCCCAAGTGATAATTTGTTTATGAGATCAAAGCCATTGATACCATACAAACTGATTTGGTTCCAAATATAAAGTTTCAATATGTACCTTTTGTGTGTTTTGCACATTATTGAGATTGAAAAATTGCTCCATCTGTAATATCCATGTTGCAGGATCATTGTCATTAAACTTCCTCATATCAACTTTTGGAATATGGTGGGTCATCAATCCAACATCAGAGTCTATAGAATCACGATTAACATTTCTTTTGTTCTCCTCATGAGTTTCCTTTACTACCCTTTCACCATTAGTGACCATTTCTTGTAGCAACTTATTTATATTTATCTTCAATTCTTCCATCTTATCATCCATGCCATCCATTCTAACGTTTATGCCATTCATCTTAGCTTCCATGCCATCAATCTTAGCTTTTATGCCTTTCTTTAAGCAATCCATCTTAGCTTCTACACCTTTCTTTAAACCATCCATCTTAGCTTCTACATCTTTCTTTAAACCATCCATATTAGATTCTGTTACTTTTTGCCCAAGTGACACTTGTTGCACTTGGTCTCGTAATTTGATATATCATGTTGCATTTCTTCCTCTTCTTCATGATTCATGTTAGAGCTTTCAGGTTGTTTACTAGGTGTTTTCATTTACTTTCCTTGGGGCATCAATTACTGATAATAATGCTTTACTATGCCCTTTAAATTCCTTCAAACTAATTTTTCAACCCAAGCATATGCAAAAAATTTTAAAAAACTACACAACTTTTTTTCACTTTGTAGGAGCTTGATATTGAATCTAATGTATCTCTATAATTTCAGATAATCCGGTTCTGAATTGTGACCTATAGTAACACTCTATGTCCTCTTTCCAATGCCACCAGTCTGATCCAAATTGGATTCTCTGAGGAAGAGTTATTCACAATCTCCCAAGATGACCTGATTATAAACCTTTCCAAAAGAGTGAACTTGTATGAAGTGACACATGACACTGTTTCAACCTTTGGCACTGAAAAATATACGGAAGAAACTACAGTTCGTCCTCTTTCTGTAACTTCTTACAAAATTTCAATCTGATGCTCAGAGAGAAAGTTATTTTGATTTTCCCCAAGACACCTGTTTGGAATGTAATTGAGGAGTCTGCAAAAAGACCAACTTCCTCAGATCATATCTCCGCAAATATAATGCGAAAAGCTTTGAAATTCGGATCCGAGGTTCATTGTGATTTTCTCTCAAATATAGAAAAGAGAGATCAGCGCCTTAGAATTCAACCTCTTCAAGGGGGAAACCTCATTTATATTACAGAAATGAACAATTCTTGGATGATTCAAATGAAAAAGCCTCCTTTCTATACATAGGAGTCTAATGAGTCACAATATAACCCAGTCGACCTAACAATAATAATATAAAGCCACAAAAATAACAATAGAGGGATTCTATGGGGCACAGTAATAAAAATATGGGGACAATAGGGGCACAACAATATTAATAAGAGATACAACTACAATAATAACGGGGTAATCACTAGTATTATAGGGACCTAACAGTTCTGGTGACTATTTACTGGTGTCTGTATTCTGCATCTTCAGATTGGTTGATTGTGATTAGCTTCAGCATTGACGGATGAGATCTAATAATGGATCGGGATCATAATGAATTATATTTATGTGATCTGATGGACTATATCTGGTTGCTAACACACGTATTATCCTATTGTATGTAATGATTTGGATATGTTTGAAGTCGGGAAGTACAACGAAGTTATAAGTAAAGTATTTGATGAAATATACGCTGGTTTGCTTTGGTGAAATTGCATATACACACTGGTTCGGCTCTTCCAAATAGCGCATGCTCTCTAATGCATGATTTTGGTGATACAATTGGCTCTGAATATTGTTGCAGAGTTCAGGGTTTCCCTCTATGTTTTGATTACAGGGTTTCAGTGATTCAGTATTAGGTGATTGGTTGATGCAATAGTTGTATTGCAGTGGTGATTGGTTTTGAGCTTCAATGTTGTTGATGGGTCTAGTATGAAAATTGGATGAAACGTGGCCTTCAGATTATGATGTTGTGTTCCATGAGTATCCAGTCTCAAAATTTATGAAACGTTGTACCTAGAGGAAGAAAAGAAGGTTGCAGCCTTCTGTAGGCCAACACCTACGTACTAGTACATTACCTAGTACAAGAGCTAATGTGGTTGTAGCTCCCTTCCAGGAGAAGCTGGAGGTAGCCTTCTATAGGTAGAAGCCTACGTACTGGTATAAGACTACACCAGTACAGAAATATTGTAAAAAGAAGTTTCTTATTAAAAGAAGATAGAGATGAATTGCAGCAAGTGGTTTTCACCCACATTGGGTTTCCACCTTACATCGTGGTGTTCATGTGTGCTTCTTATGTGTGATGATCTGTTCTATCTTACTGCACCTATTTACTGTTCATATGGTTAATGAAGTTCTGATGCACCGATTAAAGATCAACATTTAATGGATTAACTGAATCAAAAGTTTACTAGATATATGCTAGTTGCATTAAACATAGTTGTGTGTACATGCGGGTTCCCTTAGCATAAGTAGTGTATACGAATCTATGTATGGAAATGCAAAAGTTATTGATTTGCTAATAATGATTCACCCCCCTCTCAGTATTATTTCCAACAGAAGCATATATACAACCAAAGTTTCCAATATAGTTGATATACATGGATAAGTTTATATCAACCACATTAATAATTATTATGTGTAATTTTTTTAACAACAACTATTTATGATTATTAATAACTATATAAATAATAACAACCTATTCTTATATATATATATATATATATATATATATTATATTAATAATAATAACTCATAATATATATTATAATAATATAGAAGTATTATATATATTATTATTAAATATAAATTAACTCATAATAACAATTATGGTCCAGAATAATTAGAAATTGTGATACAGAAATATTATGTATATTGTTAAGATTAACTTATTTAATGATTATTAATAACCATAATAATTACCACCATATTCTTATATATTATGATTAATTATATTAATATTACTTTATATTATATAATAAATGATAATAGTAATAACAATTATATTGTACCCATGGGGTTTGTATTGATGGTGAATGGGTGCAGTATTAAGGTACTCCTTGCGATAGGTTTTCAAATCCCCGTGGTGCTTACTTACAAAAAAAAAAACAATTATATTGTATTATAACGAGAGGGATAAAATCTCTCGAGGTGAAACCTATTTTTTGAGTGTAAAACACGAGGAAAGGTTTACACCTCGAGAGATTCGATCCCTTACGGCGCTTGATAGATCTGTTGTTAAGGTGGACCTAGGTTAGTTTCAGTCGTGCACGGTCATACAAAATTTGTTGAACATCTCATTATTTTGATCATTTTAGATATGCTAAATATGTGTAAGATTATTGGTCAATTTAATTGAAAATTCTCTTAGTTACCTCGGTTTGCTGAGATGAGAGAGATTGTTAGTAACTTTAACAATGAAAATTGATGAAATAAAAATTTTGAGTGCAAAGCGTGAATGTAACAATTTTTATAGATAGAAAATGTGAATACTAAGAATACAGCCAATTACAAACAATCTTCATTGCAATCAATGTGAAACTATTTTCTTCTACTACTATTCCTATTTTCACATCTCAATATGAAGCTACTTTTTTAACTGCTCCTGTTGTCACACCTATTATTTTTCCCATTTTCTCATATCGATCATATGAAAAGAGTAGTTGGAATCATATACCATTCAAATATTTAACACGAGCTATTGTACTAAACAACATACTTGTCTTTGTTGCTCTCTAATATTAAGATTAGTTTTCTCCAAAGTCAATCATTGTGACTTACGGAGTGTTAAACTCCAAATAATTTTCAATGGTAGTTATTTTATATTACTGCATTTGAATGCAAAGTAATTAAGAATCGTGAACGATGGAAAATGGGAATAATAAGAATGTACCCAATTATAAATAGTTTATAGATTCAAGAAGAAAACATTTCAGGTATGAAAATGTTTTATTTAGGATAAAAATTCAAGTATTGTATTTATGGTTGAATAATTTTTATTGTCCTTACATTGAGAGAGTGTGTGTGTTTGTTTTGTGGGTGAGAAGGAGAGACAAGGGGAGATAGAGATATAGATGGAGCAGGGAGAGGGATGAAGATATATTATATTATATATCTATATATATAATATATATATATATATATATATATATATATATATATATAATATATATATATATATATATATATATAAGATAGATAGTAAGATAGATAGATAGATAGATAGATAGATAGATATGGATTGATAAATGTTAAAGAGAGAGAGAGAGAGGGAGGGGAAAGGGAGGTAGGGAGAGAGAGATAGATAGATATAGAGAGAGTGTGTGTATGTTTCGGGGCTGAGATAAAGAGATAGAGAAGGAGAGACAATGGGAGATAGAGATACAGATGGAGGGGGTAAAGATGTGCTTACACTGAAATCAATGCACACTACTAATCTAATTACTTTGAAATTAATGTACACTAGATATCTTGTTGGATCAAATCATAAATCAACATATACACTAAAATCAATGCATCTAGTGCAAACAATCAAATAGGATTAGAAATCAACATCTATACTGAAATCAATGCATCTAGTGCAAGAAATAAAATAGGATTAGAAATCAGTATCTACATTGAAACCAATGCATCTAATGCAAGAAATCAAATATGAGTATAAATCAACATCTACGTTGAACTCAATGCATCTAGTCTAAGGTATTAAATATGATTAGAAATCAACATCTACATTGAAATCAATGCATCTAGTGCAAGCGATTTAATAAGATTAGAAATCAATATCTATGATGAAACCAATGCATCTTGTGCAAGCAATCAAATAGGAGTAGAAATCAATATCTACATTGAAACCAATGCATCTAATGCAAGTAATCAAATATGACTAGAAATCAGCATCTATGCTGAAATCAATGCATCTAATGTAAGGTATTAAATATGATTATAAATCGACATCTACATTGAAATCAATGCATCTAGTGCATGTAATCAAATAGGATTAGAGATCAATATCTACACTAAAACCAATGCATCATGCGCAAAGAGTAAAATAGGAGTAGAAATGAGCATTGACATTGATATCAATGCATCTAGTGTAAGGTATTAAATAGAATTATAAATTGACATTGAGATTGAGATCAGTGCATATAGTGCATGTGATCGAATAGGATTAGAAATCAGCAACTTCATTGAAATCAATACATCTATTTTAGTGAAAATCTAAAATATTCATGACTTTCTAGATCTAGCTTCTATGTTTGTATTTGTCTCTATGAGACTCTTTCTTCTTCCCTTTCTCTCTACCTTCCCTCTTGTGTCTATATACCTCCCCCTCTCCTTCTCTCTCTTCCCCTCCCTCTCTCCCACGTCTCACTTTATCTGCCTCTCCCTAAATTTCTCTATCTTTCTCTTCTTTCCTCTTTCCCCTACCATCTATATTTATACCTCCCTCCATCTCTCCTTATTTGTATCTCTATCTCAACCCCCTAAACATATGTCATGCTCTCTCACTCTTTTCCTATATCTATTTATCTATCCATCTATATCTCCCTCTTCCCTTCCATCTCTATCTCTTGCCCTTCTCTCTCTCTCTCTCTCTCTCTCTCTCTCTCTCTCTCTCTCCATGTATATCTCTATCTCCCATCTAACACTCTTCCTTTGTCCCTCTCTTTTCCTCTTCTACCCGCTCCCCTGCCTCATCTATATCTCTATTTCCCATTGTCTCTCCTTCACACCCCAAAAACATACACACTCTCTCTCCATATCTCTCTCTCTCTCCCTCTCTCTGACTCTCCATCTCTCCCTTGCTACTCCCTCTCCACCTTTCTCTCTCTATGTATTTCTTCCCATTGCAACTCCATCTCTTTTTCTCCCTCTCTCTCCTCTCTCCCAAGTCCTCTCTCTTTTTCCTTCCTCTCTCTCCTCTTATCTCCCTACTCCCTCCGTATCTCCCCCCATCATACACACACTCTCTCTCCACCCTCCAACTCTATCACAATATCCCTACCTCTCTTCTTCTCTCTCTCATGCAAACATATGTTTATGGGGTTGAGATAGAGAGGCAAATAAGGATATATAGAGAGAGGTATAGATGTAGATGGTTGGGGTGGGAGAGGAAAGAAGAGAATGATAGAGAAAGTTAGGGAGAGGCGAATAGAGTGAGACGGGGGTGAAAGGGAGGGGAAGGGAGAGAAGGAGAGGAGGAGGTAGATATACAAAGAATGGAAGATAGAGAGAGAAAGGGGAGAAGAAAGAGTGTCACAAGGACAAATACATACATAGAAGCTAGAACTAGAAAGTCATGAATATTTTATATTTTCACTAAAATAGATGTATTGATTTCAATGTAATTCTTGATTTCTAATTGTATTTGATCACATGCACTATATGCATCGATTCCAATGTAGATGTCAATTTATAATTCTATTTAATACCTTGCACTAGATGCATTTATTTCAATGCTGATGTCGATTTCTACTCCTATTTGATCGCTTGCACATGATGCATTGCTTTTAGTGTAGATATTGATTTCTAATCCTATTTGATTTCTTGCACTAGATGCATCTATTTTAGTGTAGATGTCGATTTCTAGTCATATTTAATACCTTACACTAGATGCATTGATATCACCGTAGATGTTGATTTCTACTCATATTTGATTGCTTGCATTACATGCATTGGTTTTAGTGTAGATATTGACTTCTACTCCTATTTTATTGCTTGCACATGATGCATTGGTTTAAGTGTAGATATTGATATCTATTCCTATTTAATCTCTTGCACTAGATGTATTGATTTAAATGTATATGTTGATTTCTAATCATATCTAATACCTTAGACTAGATGCATTAATTTCTACGTAGATGTTGATTCCTACTCATATTTGATTTCCTTGATTAGATGCATTGGTTTAAATGTAGATATTGATTTCTAATCCTATTTGATTTCTTGCACTAGATACATTGATTTTAGTGTCGATGTTGATTTCTAATTTGATGCAACATGATGTATGATGTACATTAATTTCAAAGTAATTAGATTAATAGTGTGCATTGATTTCAGTGTAAGAACATCTCTACTTCCTTTATCTATATCTTTATCTCCCATTGTCTTGCCTTCTCTATCTCTTTATCTCAGTGCCTAAACATACAAACACTCTCTGTATATCTATCTATCTCTCTCCCTCCCTCCCTTTCCCCTCCCTCACTCTCTTCCTGTTCTCTCTCTCTTTAACATTTCTCTCTCCATATATACATATATCTTCCTCCCTCGTTGTCTTTGCATCTCTCTTCTTCCCTCTCCTCACCCCATCTATATCTCTATCTCCCCTTGTCTCTCATTCTCACCCCCAAACCACACACACACTCTCTCACTGTAAGCACTTAATAATTATTCAACCATAAATACAATACTTGAATTTTCGTCCTAAATAAAATGTTTGCTTCTTGAAACTATAAAATATTTATAATTCGGTACATTATTATTATTCCAATTTTCCATCATTCAACATTATTAATTACTTTGCATTCAAATGCAGTAATAGAAAGAAAATAACTACCATTGAATATTATTTAGGGTTTAACACTCCATAAGTCACAATGATTGACTTTGGAGAAAACTACTATTAATATTGAAGAGCAACAAAGACAAGGTATGGTGTTTACTACA